>JAVGWX010000009.1:26235071-26407571 GCA_036924085.1 Ariolimax columbianus | reverse complement strand
AAACAGAGAATCTCACATTTGTTAACTTACCGCATACGTAAATTCCTCGAATAAGCATACAATGGGTGCCGTTGTTGTTGTTGGTGTTATTGGGGGTGTTGTTGATGGTAGTTGTGGTTCTCGAAAGGTGCACATCAGTATATACAAGAGAAGTAGCCTCTCTGCGGCAAATATCTCCAGCAATGTTAAATTGTTGCCCGGTCTGAGAACGCTCTGTAACGACACAACAGTGGTAGGGTTAGAAACAGTTATTACAGTCACACAGCAGAAAACGTTGATCTGTGCTAGAGAATTTAAGTCTTTCCCTCCAAAATTTGTTTCGACTACTGGACACATATACTGTTGTGTAAAATCCCCTGCAAGAAGCACAGCTACATTTATAAATTTGAGGAAAGTTGTTATTGAGAAACTTGTGAACATAAATATGGCAATAGTTCAAGCCAATTGGGATTCCGTGGAGAAGTGGTTAAGCCGTCGGCCTCGTGATCAGGTGGTATGGGTTCGTCTCCGTACTCCGCCGTTTTTTTTCACGGGTGCTTGATGTGTAAACTTGCCACTGGGGTCAGAAGGCACGAGACGAAAGAGTGAGGATAAAAAGTAGCGCAGTTAATCCTTACTAAAAATAGCTCTAGCAAAATAAATTATGCCATCATTGTCTACAATGGACGGCGGCCTTTGCCTTTGCCTTCAAGCCAATATATATGCTCTGTTACTATATCAGAAAGTTTGCAAACAAGAACATCGGCTCAACAGAGTGAAGTAGTTAATCAAATGGTAAACTATAATATTTACTGTAGTTGAGTACTACAGTTTCCAGGGTGTATCATGGGACTCAACTGAAGGGAAAAGAACTTTCGAACTGCATCTACATACATGTTGTAACAGCTGGCTAACGAGGATTGTACATGGGTCTGGCAATTTCTTCACGTAAAACAAATTGCCGCACAGCCTACAAATGAAGAGAAAATTGTTTTGGCGCCGCAGGCTTCCTATAATGGAGCAGTTTAGTCGTGACCCTATGCTTCAGAGAACGTGATAGAGATTCCTTTGCGACGTCTCTCCTGTACATTAATCTATTTTCGCTCTCTCTCTTTCTCTCACTCTCTCTCTAATCTCACTCTCTATCTCTTTCACTCTTTCCCTCCATTTCCTCGTTCGTCTCCAACTTTTCTTTCTCTACGTTCAGCTGTAGAATAATGGCGCAACCAAAAATGATTTCATCGAAAAAAACAGGAAAATCCCGCTTAGACATCAGTAAGATGACATAACTGCAGTGATTACATAGCTCACCAAGGCTTTCGAGGAAGCAACCAACATTCCACAGAATAAAAACACAACCAGAAAGAATTGGCGCCGTTTGCATATCGCTATTCAGAGCATTGCGTTATCTATTTTAGAGAAGAAGACAGCGAGGCCAAATGACTGGTTGAGTCCTCGTGGAGGTCAGACGAGCTGCCGTGGTTGAATATCGGAGCTCATGGAGTGCAGTCACTCTCTGGAGAGCTAGAGATGAGCTCAAACTAGTTTCTAGACGTTGCGCAATTGAGTACTCGTTCGAGTTTATCAGGACTATCCAAATCGCAGACTGGTAACACCAGACAGATGTATGACGGAATAACGAATGCACTTGGACTGCAAGCACGAGAAACATCGACGCACTGAAGCATTAGTTCCGATAAACTAACCGTTTGGCTTGGCTTGGCTTGGCTTCGTTCGTTCTCAATCTCCAGCTACCAAACCCTGAAAGGGATTGAGTGGCAGAATGTAGTCCAGAGAACGGAATGCGTTGTGTCGTAGTTTACAGCTTGACTGCGATATTTGTACCTTTCGGTCTAACATGACTCCGAGCTTTACGACAGAGAAAATAAACCGTCGCACTTCATCCCCCGACGCAGTCATATGTCTCCCAATTCTTATTTAACCTGACATCAGCTGAACTCAGCAAGGTCATGGACATGTTGGATCTAGACAGAGCATCAGCTGAACTCAGCAAGGTCATTGACATGTTGGATCTAGACAGAGCATCAGCTGAACTCAGCAAGGTCATTGACATGTTGGATCTAAACAGAGCATCAGCTGAACTCAGCAAGGTCATTGACATGTTGGATCTAGACAGAGCATCAGCTGAACTCAGCAAGGTCATTGACATGTTGGATCTAGACAGAGCATCAGCTGAACTCAGCAAGGTCATTGACATGTTGAATCTAGACAGAGCATCAGCTGAACTCAGCAAGGTCATTGACATGTTGAATCTAGACAGAGCATCAGCTGAACTCAGCAAGGTCATTGACATGTTGAATCTAGACAGAGAATCAGCTGAACTCAGGAAGGTCATTGACATGTTGAATCTAGACAGAGCATCAGCTGAACTCAGCAAGGTCATTGACATGTTGAATCTAGACAGAGCATAAGCTGAACTCAGCAAGGTCATTGACATGTTGGATCTAAACAGAGCATCAGCTGAACTCAGCAAGGTCATTGACATGTTGGATCTAAACAGAGCATCAGCTGAACTCAGCAAGGTCATTGACATGTTGGATCTAGACAGAGCATCAGCTGAACTCAGCAAGGTCATTGACATGTTGAATCTAGACAGAGCATCAGCTAATGAAGCACTCCTTCCTGACATAATCAAAAGATGTAAAAGTGTTATGTTACACCAACTGCACACTTTACTACGCCAATGTTGAAAGAAAGCATCTGTCCATCAAGACACGCTGAACGCCAAGACAGTAATGATATACGAATATAAATGGGATAGAAAAATAGCAACTATAGATGCGTCTCTCTCCTTAGTAATGTCGGTATTGCTTTCGCCAAGTTTATCCCGGCTGCACAAGTTGACTGAGCGCATGTGCCCAGAGGTACAGTGTTGATGGCGACCTGGTATATTAGCAACATATCTTTTCCCTGTGACCACCTTATGACAAATCGAGAGAGCATTGCAAAACCACAGAGCAAATTTAATATGTCTTGGTCTTGATTTTGATCAACGATTTCTCAGCATAGCTGTGGGTTCCAACATCGTCTCCAGCTGACTCTGTCTTGGACCACGAAAATCCAGTGCATGGTAAGCACACCTCCAGGGGCGGGCGTGTTGGATGTTTTTGTGTACAGAAAGTGAGTCTGACCAATACATTGGAGGTGTTCCTCACGATCTCTTTTTACCTCGGACGTAGTAAATTGCTGTCGCCGTGCTCCATCGACCATCGTTTGGTCGCACAATGTAATCTCTCTATTTATGTTTTGCCTTGTATGTATAGATTACCGCATCATTCACCAAGAACAATGCAACCTGTCTATTCATGTTTTGCCTTGTCTGTACAGATTACCGCATCATTCACCAAGAACAATCGTCGTTTGTCGGAATTGTGGAGCTTTTGTTAACGTTGGTTCCAAAGAGTGATCCACCAAATCTCTCTCAAAGAAAGGCCTGAGTCACTTTCAGTTTGGTCTCCAGTGATTTTGCTAGTGTCCATGACTCAGCGCTTTAGTACATCATAAGGAGTACAATGGAATTGAAGAGAGAGGCTTATAGGATCTGGTCTTGGAAACCGTCTAGGATCGTGTTAATGGATGAGAAAGCTGCCTAGTCCGCGCGGCGACGTCTTGTCAATTCAGGTTCCAGGCTAAACGACATATTGAAAAGGCACTCAAGATAGATGTACACGTTGATATCCCCTATCTGGGCTCCACCAAGGAAGTCTGGATCTCAATTCGCGAATATATATATATATATGTATATATATATACATATATTTATATATATATATATATATAAATATATATATATATATATATATATATATATATTTATATATATATATATATATGCACACACACATACAAGAGGCATGTCATAAGTTTTTATCCTGACTATGAAGGAGTAGAAGCAGAAAGTTGACATTTGGCACATATGTAGCTCATTCACTGTGCACTGTACTTGAGAAGTATAAATTTCCCTCTTTGACGAGTTTATACGGAATGGTGCATGGCGCAACACACCTTATTGACCGGATCTGCTCCTCTAATGGTTTGTCAGAACAATGAAGAAATCAGCGGCCAGAACTGTGATAAAATTCTTGATGTTGCAGGGATAAATACCTAGAGAAATACACAGGGAGATGAAACCAGTATTTGAGGATATCTGTCCAACATATGCTTCTATAAAAAAAAACTGGTGTAGGCGGTTAAAGTGCGGCCGTTCTAATCACGCTGATCTTCCAAGATCAGGAAGACTTTCTTCTGAGAGCAGCGATGAAAATGCTACAAGAGTGAAGAAAATCTTTGGCCAGAATAGGAAAATGACAATTATTGAGATATCTTGGTCAGAAAAACTGAATAAAAGTACAGTTTTTCGAATTTTACACAAAAGACTGAAGATCAGAAAGTGTGTGCCCGCTGGGTCCGGCCCCTGCTGACATGTGAACAGAAGAAACAAACGAGGGTTGATTGACGTGGCCAGTTGCTCAAAGTGTGTCTGTCGAAAAACATGTTGCCGACCACGGAGACAGTAGATGAGACTTGGGTTCACCATTATAACTCAGATATTTTCTTTTCCCAAAACTTAAAAAAACAGCTGAAAGGAAATCATTTTGATAGTTACGAAGATGTCATACTGGCTTGTGATAACTGGTTTAGTTCGAAAAATAAATTTCTTTATTCTGAAGGTCTTTTCATGGTCACTCAGAGATGGCAGAAATGTATAAATTCAGGTGGTGGCTACTCTGAGAAGGAATAAGCACTTTCAACTTTCTTCTCCTACTCCTTCATGGTCAGGGTAAAGACGTATGACAAGCCTCTTATATATATATATATATATATATATATATATATATATATATATATATATATATATATATAAATATATATATATATATATATATATATATATATATATATGCGGAGGGGGTTAAAATGAAAACCTTAAATCCATTATTTTTGTAAATCTATTCTGAATAAGTGAAGCAAAACAATGGTTTAATTTGTTGACGTGGTCACCTTTGAATTCGATATGAAGTCCCCCAGCGCTTATAGCGTAGAAAAAGTGATATTTGTCGCGTATCTAATCACTCATGCACCACCTGCTAGACCTCTTCTTCAGACCTGAAAGTTTTTCCTACCAATGTCTCTTTTATTCATCCAAAAACGTGGAAATACTAGGTGTAAAGAGAACGACAGATGTGGTAGACACTGATAGTGAGGGTCCTCGATGGTTGTAACCTTTGCTCGGGCAGTATGGGCTCGAGTATTGTCTCGTTGCAAAAAAGCACATTCACTCAGAAGTCCACGTCGTTTGGATTTGATTGCAGGTCGAAGATGATTCCTGAAAATATTTGAATTCGTGGCACTGCTCTAAAATAACGGCATTTTCATCCCAAACGAGAGTAAAAATTGATGCCTGAAACTTCTTTGGTTCCGTTGAGAAGGAATGTCGCCATTCATGTCAGGCTAGTGGTAGTGAGCCCATGTTTTATCTCCAGTAACAATTCTTGCTTGGGATCATCGTCTTCTGCTTCAAACCGGGGAAAAGTTCCTGTCCGTGATCATGTGTTTATTAGTTGTTATTATTTGCTCCTATCTGACATGATTGTATGTGTACAATAATCAGGTAAACATAAAACAAAATAGACCGACACGTACCTTGAAAAGCGTTCTGTCGAACACACTATTAGGAACGTCCAGGACAATTTCACCTTCATCGTTACAAATCAGTGACTTCCAGTGATCGACAAGGATTCTCTCACCAGACTGATAAAAAACATATCATCTGATATGAGTTCTTCTTCTTCTTCTTCTTCGTACGCAGTCAGACAGTAACCATTATTTTTTCGAAAAAAGCGGCGGTCATCCTGAGGCTGTCGCCACTGCTATAGAGCTTGTCTTGCAGTTCCACTGGTGATGGCCACATCTGCTCTCTCTGATCCTCGTATGTCGGGCAGTTCTGCAGCAGATGTTCAGCGGTCATTTTACCAGTACCGCACGGGCATTCGTCGGTACCACCTATCTTCAATTTGTTGAATAGGTGGTACCTCAGTCTATTGTGGCCAGTGCGAAGTCTGAAGACAACGACCTGCTCTCTTCGGTTCAACTGGTAATAGGCATCGTTTTTGGTGTAACCAGTATGTTCGGTTTCCCATTTGGTCATGTATCTGGCTTTGATAATCCGTTTTAACTCTTCGTACGTCATACTAGTATCGGTTTCTGGTAGTCTTGCACCTTCTTTTGCCAGTCTGTCTGCCTCCTCGTTGCCTTGGATGTTGCAGTGTGATGGGACCCACTGTACCACTACCCTTTTTGGTGCGGACTGCTGGCACAGTTTGCAGAGTGCTGCTCTTAAGTCATTAAGCTCAGTGTTTTTCTGGCTTTTTACCGCTGTGACTACGGCGAGAGCATCTGTAAGCAGGACTATATGGCTTTCATTTTCGTTGTGTGTCACCATTTCTTCCACTGCCGCCCTCAGTGCCTCTGCCTCAGCTCTGAAATTGCTTGTGTACTTACCAGTAGCGAATGACAGTGTTATTTTTCTGCCATTTGGTAGGTTCAGGAATGCTCCTGCCCCTCCGTTCTGTGTAGTGTTTGTTACAGAACCATCGGTGTATGCATGGGTCCAGTCCATGCTTGGGTAGCTTTTCGTTATGAAGCTTAGGGTAGTATCTCTCCTTTCTATTTCAGTCTGGCACTTTTTGTTTCCAATACCTGGTATATTTTCTACCACCTCTGGAAATATATCCTGCCTCCAGTTAGGTTTTCGTACAGTAGTGATGGGTTTTGGTGTTGTTAGTGCGTTTATGGGATCTTCGTGCATCTTTGCTTTGGCTATTTCTGCAAAGTTTCTCCGCTTTAGTTTCCCATTTCCCAAATTGTTTAGTCTCTGGTGCATTGGATGGTCAGTCAGTCTTCGCAGTTTCTCTGACTGCAGCTGGGCTCTGCAGTCTCTTCTATCGGTCATGGATTGCAGTTTTGTAATCTTTTCAAGTTCTACAATTGGCGTTGACTTCATGCCTCCTGTTATAATTCGCATGGCTTGGTTTTGAAGTTTGCTATCTTTATCGAAGTTCGCCTTTGCTGCTGTTGTCCATGCCGCAATGCCATACTCGAGCACTGTTCTCACTCTTCCAGTGTACAGTTTCTTTAGTATGCCTTCGTCTGCTCCCCAGCTTGTGCCAGCAAGTTTTCTCATGATTGCCATTCTTTCTCTGGCTCTCATTCGGTTTCTCTCGATCTGACTTTTCCATGTCATGCGCCGATCAAATGTGACTCCCAGATAGGTTGGGTTGTCGTTTGGCTGCAGGAATTTGCCATTTAGACTTAATTTGGTATTTTGGGGTTTTAATGAGAGCGAGAATATTGTGCATGTGGTTTTCTCCTCGTTTATTTTGACCAGCCATGAGTTCGCCCACTTTTCCAGCGATGTTAGGGCCGTCTGCATTCGATTTCTTGCTATGGTGAGATTCTTTTCAGAGGTCCACATAGCCAGATCGTCTGCAAACATTGAGCTATGGACTCTCCTTGGTATATTCTCTGTATTTGATATGAGTTCAATGTTATTAAGATTTTCATATACAATTGTAGTTGTTGTTGTTGTTGTTATTGCTATTAATAGTTTCCTTTTCTTGACTGGGCTACGTCGTTGTTGAACGGGACATGACATTCCAAACAACAACAAACAGTATGAGACGAATTGAGATTGAGTTTGTTACTTCAGATCCTTGATTTGGTTATCTGACACCTCATGGATTAAAGAGATCCTTGTCCAGACACCTCATGGATTAAAGAGATCCTTGTTCAGACACCTCATGGATTAAAGAGATCCTTGTCCAGACACCTCATTGATTAAAGAGATGATTTGTGTCTGACACCTCATGGATTAAAGAGGTCCTTGTGTCTGACACATTATGGATTTAAGAGATCTTTGTGTCCGACACAACTCATGGATTAAAGAGATCTTTGTGTCTGAGACGTCATGGATTAAAGAGATCCTTGTCCAGGCGCCTCATGGATTAACGAGATCTTTGTGTCTGAGACCTCATGGATTAAAGAGATCCTTGTCCAGACGCCTCATGGATTAAAGAGATCCTTGTCCAGACGCTCATGGATTAAAGAGATCCTTGTCCAGACATCTCGTGTATTAAAGAGATTCTTGTCCAGATACTTCATGGATTAAAGAGATTTTTGTGTCTGAGACCTCATGGATTAAAGAGATCCTTGTCCAGACGCCTCATGGATTAAAGATATCATTGTCCAGACGCCTCATGGATTAAACAGATCCCTGTGTCTGAAACTTCATGGATTAAATAGATTCGGCATACGTGGAAAGAAACCAACTAAAATTTTCAAACGGATTCATTAAAAATGTTATGAGATTTGGTAAGTGGCAGTAAGAAGCTGTTTGAATATTTGCAACAACAATTTTGTCCTATCTCAACTAAACAATGAGCGCCGCTTTTGTATTTTTTGCAGAAGTTTATATTTGGTACTTACTTGATATGTGACACCTTCATGTTGACATGTAATCGGTATCGTTGCTGCTGCACTTGTTCTGAAAAGGCAGGCTAGGGCACACAAGATAAATATTCCTTCTGTAGCCATTATGGAGCGACACCGGTAACAGCTTCCTCTAGGATAAATAATGTAAGGAAATAACAGCAATAGTATTAGAAAATGTGCATATTTATAGACGTCGTAGGGTACCCAGGAGAAGCTGTCATATTGGCAAATGAATCAATCATCACAATTTACTTTGAAATGCGGCAGATTGGAACGTCTTACAAAGAATGATTGACAGCTCCTTTATTTACCTGATGAAATGGAATTTGTTTTTCCTATGTCGTCATCTACCTTGCGATCATTTGCATATTTAAATATGTCTCCCTTCTGATGCACGTGGTGTTCAAGCTAACGTACTGGGTCTGTCGCTACTGTCAAAAGTCGATCCCAACCACCAGAATGAAAAACATGCGACAATGTTTTCCATATAGAGTAACCTCCTATAATTATTTTGCTGCTCATTCGCTCGATATGTAGAGGAAATAATGACAGTTTCATTTACCACTATCGTTAAGTCTCATGTTACGTGGCGCTAACAACCAGTTTTCTCCACACCCGTCAGTTCATCAGGCATTCAAACGGTTAATATACTCGAGTTGTTCCCATCCAGTTCGCCATTTAATCAATCTCAAAACTTTCTTCTCCCTCTTTAGTATTTCTAGCTCTTTTTTTTATGAGTATATGTCTGAACAGTCCCACTCTCATTTTCATATTGCGGTGAAAATATTATCGTCTTCTTCTTCTTATTATTTCTGCTTCTTCTTCTTTTTATTTTACTGCTTTAGAAAACAATGCAGAGTATGAATATAACCAGATACGTTTACATTAACTTGATCTAAAAATAACTATGTACATCAAATTTATTCTCGAATGCATAATTGGTTTTTCTTTTGTTTTGTTTTGTGTTCGCCTTATTTTTTTCTATGACCCAAAGCGGTATGCGTTGCACTATGTTTTATTTTGCGCCTGTCGTCTCAGTGCATCCGACTTCGTCATACATTTTATGTAAGGGTCTGCTACCTCCTGCATTTTCTAAGGGTTTACTTCCCAGGGGTAACGGCCAGTGCTGTGATGGAGAACGAGCCCAGTACCTTCGGATTGGGAGCCGTGTCACTTAACCACCAGGCTACGCCGTCCGGTAAATGCATTAATTGACCCTGCCTCCACTATTTTATGTGGCAATGCATTCCCCGTATTCACCACTCTATAACTAGCAAAATATCTCCTGGTATCTAGCCTGGATATTTCTTTAATTAATTTGTGACTGTGTTCTCTTGTTCTTGTAAGTGGCTATATTTTGAAAAAATGTGTTATAATCTAAATGTATTTTTTCCTTTGATCATCTTTTAACTTGTATTGTCACATCGAATTTTACTTTTCTAGACAGTGTAGGCAGGTTCTTCTTCTTCTTCTTCTTCTTCTTCTTCTTCTTCTTCTTCTTCTTCGTCTATATATAAGGAACGTCTGTGATCTTGTATCGAAGTTTACAGCGATACTGTGGAATCCGAGTCTTACACGCCGATACATCCGATTTCAGCATGGCATTTATGAGACCAGGTTTGCCTTCCCTTTTCGACCCCTAATCTCTTAGCCAGGCTACATATTTGTAGTTTGTTTTCAGAACCTCCACTTTGAAGCGGAATAGAGTCGTGGTCAGTTGTGGGTCATTGCCGCTGGTGAACACAGCCATCCATGAGTCGCTGGCTGCTGTCAGCTCATTCCCAATAATGCGTGCACTTTATAGGAAAATTGGGACTTGTATCGAATGCAATGGGGACTAAATTTCACTTGTTCAGAATACATTTAAAAAAAATATATATTTCAGTTTTTCATTTGAAGATCCCTCGTATCTTACAAATTTGCCTATCTCGTATAGCTGTATTCGCCTTGTGACGACAGTTAGCCGACAATGAGAAGGAAGAATTTGATAGTAAACCCTCAAATGTCTAGCACAGTGTTAAGGCCACGGACGGGTTGATAATCACGGCTGATTTCAACGGGAAGGTAATGGGTTGCAGGAATCCTTGGGAATTACATCTGTGGATCATATAGTGATACCAGAGAGGAAAGGATGGGGTGAGGGGGAGGGTTAAACCCCTATGTGTGGAGCATTGCCTATCTATTTCGAATACTTTTTTTAAGCATCGCAACAGTCATGCGCGGATATGGTAGAAATGGGGCGATATGAAGACGTCATCGCAATTAGATTTGATTCAATTCAGAGGTCGCATTCGTCATTGTGTCACAGATTTCAAGGTGATTCCCAGTCTGAGCGTAGATACTGACCATCGACCAGTAGTACTTTACTTTCGACAGATTGTACAACATACTAAACGCGACACTTACATTCAAGGAAGTAGTTAATGTAAGAAGGCTGGCAGATGTGACAGCACTGGGAAACGTCAAACAAATGTCTTTTAAGAAATGACCATGATCTCAGAAAGAAGAAGACTATACCTGGTATAAAGCGACTAGACGTAAAAACCGGACAGCTGTACAACAGAAGAACGAAAGGGCTTGACAAGACGTAAAGACGGGATAGCTGTACAACAGAAGAAAGAAAGGGCTTGACAAGACGTAAAGACGGGATAGCTGTACAACAGAAGAACGAAAGGGCTTGACAAGACGTAAAGACGGGATAGCTGTACAACAGAAGAAAGAAAGGGCTTGACAAGACGTAAAGACGGGATAGCTGTACAACAGAAGAAAGAAAGGGCTTGACATGACGTAAAGACGGGATAGCTGTACAACAGAAGAAAGAAAGGGCTTGACATGACGTAAAGACGGGATAGCTGTACACCAGAAGAAAGAAAGGGCTTGACATGACGTAAAGACGGGATAGCTGTACAACAGAAGAAAGAAAGGGCTTGACATGACGTAAAGACGGGATAGCTGTACAACAGAAGAAAGAAAGGGCTTGACATGACGTAAAGACGGGATAGCTGTACAACAGAAGAAAGAAAGGGCTTGACAAGACGTAAAGACGGGATAGCTGTACAACAGAAGAAAGAAAGGGCTTGACATGACGTAAAGACGGGATAGCTGTACAACAGAAGAAAGAAAGGGCTTGACATGACGTAAAGACGGGATAGCTGTACACCAGAAGAAAGAAAGGGCTTGACATGACGTAAAGACGGGATAGCTGTACAACAGAAGAAAGAAAGGGCTTGACATGACGTAAAGACGGGATAGCTGTACAACAGAAGAAAGAAAGGGCTTGACATGACGTAAAGACGGGATAGCTGTACAACAGAAGAAAGAAAGGGCTTGACATGACGTAAAGACGGGATAGCTGTACAACAGAAGAAAGAAAGGGCTTGACAAGAAAAGTGCGTTGGTGCCCTATACGTAAACAGATACGGTGCAGTACGAACAAATGCAGGTTTGACAAAGGTGTTTCCAGTGCTGAGTGGTGTACGACAGGGGTGTGTTCTTTCTCCACTTTTGTTCATAATTTACATTGATAAAGTTACACAGTTGGCTAACCCTCATGAAGAATCCCTCAATGAACTGTTGTTTGCTGATGACCAGTTCATCTTTTACCAAAATGGAGAAGACCTACAACACCACCTGAACTATCTCCATTTTGTTTGTAACGAATATGACATGAAGATCAACACAGATAAGACAAAGACTATGTTGATATAACGTGTTCAAGTGCAGAGACTTTTTTCCACATCAGTGATTTTGTTATCAAGCAAAGTACGGTAGTTCAAATGCCTAGGTAGTAAATTCACCGATTACGACACAGTGGACAGAGAGGTTGCACATAGAATTCAAGAAGCGAACAATGTCCACTATCAAATTGCACCGATTTGGAAACACCCAAGATTGCTTCTTTCATCTAAAATGAGGTTGATAAAGACACTATTTATTCCTACATTGTGCTACTAATGTCAATCTTAGTTTATACTAGAAACACATAAAAGTAAGATCCAGAGCTGTGAGATGCGTTGTGTGAGAAGTGCAGCCGGTAAGACAATCCGTGACCGAATCCGAAACACCACGCTGAGACAAACAATGGGGACAAACCCAGTAAAGGCCTATATTGACTCTCAACAAATGAAGTGGTTTGGCAGTTTGGCAGTGTAGTCAGAGTGCATTATGACCAATCTGCATCAAGAGTATATCGTATGCAGGTCTCCGGTCCACGAGCAAGAGGCAGACCTCCACGTCGGTGGATCGAGGGTGTTTCTGACACTCCCAGGAATTTCCACCTAACGACAGCACAATCCTCCCACTTGGCGATAACAAGAAATCTATGCATCCCACCTCTCTGCGACGCTGTATGGCAAGAACAGTTGGAGAGAAGAAGAAGAAAATGCAGGTGTTTCAGTTCGTTTTCTTGGGTAAAATGTTGAAGTTTGGCTTACACAGCGTGATTCGACATGCGTTTCAGCTTAGCGCTGTTCACAAACACATTCTCCTCTCTTCTATTGTTGAGGGGGCGTAGTTTAGTGTGCCCCTCCATTGGCTTGATTGGGGTGATCCTGTGATTAACCAGATGCCGGCATTATAGGCGTTTGCTAAGTGTTCTGTGTTTGTTTTGGACTCAGTAACCCAGACTGACATGCCATATTCCAACACTGGCCTGATTGTACCTGTGTAGACACTTTTAGAACGCTACTGTTAACATAATAATCCCTCCCAGTCACGCACGTAAGGATCTGCGAACTTATTCAGTACGTTTAGTTTGACCCTGGTTGATCTATGCACCCTGTTATTTGAGGTGTTCCTATTGTTGTTATTGTAGTTGTTGTTGTTATTGTAGTTGTTGTTACTGCTGCTAATACCACTCGTACTTGAATTAGGAACTACTGACGACTTTTTGGGGGTACGGATTGCAGTGGCTCTCATCACATACACAAGCGTACGTGAGAAGGTGGACCGTAGGTCCTCCTAGCTGTAGTGCAATGTAAGTCGAGGCTCCTAGGTTAGCTCATCTCAATGGGGATACTGCAAAATCTTCCTGGTGACAATTTAGAGATACAAATTTTTGCTGTCACATATTTTTTCTATGTTCCGGTAATGTGAGGTTGATATTTTATATTTACAGAGGGCTCTGATGGCGTAAGCACGGAAGTCGTTCGAGAAATTATTATCCAGAATAGCAAAACTGCTGACTACAAACACGGAAGTCGTTCGAGAAATGAGTATCCAGAATAGCAAAACTGCTGACTACAAGCAACAGCAAAATACCAACCGAATGAGTTTTTTACAATTTCAGGAAATTGAATTGCTTTGATATCATTCTTTGCGATATCGAGCTGTTATTGAAGAGACAACATCGTGGCCATGAACCTCCGCTGTCAATATTATCAGAGCGTTAGATTGCTTTACTTTGATGAAAAAAACTTGAACTCGTGCTCAATCCAGTCACTCATGTTTATCCATTAAATGAGTTTATAACTCATATTTTTTTAAGGAGTAAGGGGGCGTTTACCCCGCCTTGTGAAAACTGTGCTTCATAAAGGTCTACAAAGTTGTATCCCTCAATCCAAACTTCAAAACCAAGCCATGAGAATTATAACGGGTGGCATGAAGTCAACGCCAATTGTAGAACTTGAAAAGATTACAAAACTGCAATCCATGACCGATAGAAGAGACTGCAGAGCCCAGCTGCAGTCAGAGAAACTCCGAAGACTGACCGACCATCCAATGCACCAGAGACTAAACAATTTGGGAAATGGGAAACTAAAGCGGAGAAACTTTGCAGAAATAGCCAAAGCAAAGATGCACGAAGATCCCATAAACGCACTAACAACACCAAAACCCATCACTACTGTACGAAAACCTACCTGGAGGCAGGATATATTTCCAGAGGTGGTAGAAAATATACCAGGTATTGGAAACAAAAACTGCCAGACTGAAAAAGAAAGGAGAGATACTACCCTAAGCTTCATAACGAAAAGCTACCCAAGCATGGACTGGACCCATGCATACACCGACGGTTCTGTAACAAATACTACACAGAACGGAGGGGCAGGAGCATTCCTGAACCTACCAAATGGCAGAAAAATAACACTGTCATTCGCTACTGGTAAGTACACAAGCAATTTCAGAGCGGAGGCAGAGGCACTGAGGGCGGCAGTGGAAGAAATGGTGACACACAGTGAAAATGAAAGCCATATAGTCCTGCTTACAGATGCTCTCGCCGTAGTCACAGCGCTAAAAAGCCAGAAAAATACTGAGCTTAATGACTTAAGAGCAGCACTCTGCAAACTGTGCCAGCAGTCCGCACCAAAAAGGGTAGTGGTACAGTGGGTCCCATCACACTGCAACATCAAAGGCAACGAGGAGGCAGACAGACTGGCAAAAGAAGGTGCAAGACTACCACAAACCGATACTAGTATGACGTACGAAGAGTCAAAACGGCTTATCAAAGCCAGATACATGACCAAATGGAAAACCGAACATACTGGTTACACCAAAAACGATGCCTATTACCAGTTGAACCGAAGAGAGCAGGTCGTTGTCTTCAGACTTCGCACTGGCCACAATAGACTGAGGTACCACCTATTCAACAAATTGAAGATAGGGCGTACCGACGAATGCCCGTGCGGTACTGGTAAAATGACCGCTGAACATCTGCTGCAGAACTGCCCGACATACGAGGATCAGAGAGAGCAGATGTGGCCATCACCAGTGGAACTGCAAGACAAGCTCTATGGCAGTGGCGACAGCCTCAGGATGACCGCCGCTTTTTTCGAAAAAATAATGGTTACTGTCTGACTGCGTACGAAGAAGAAGAAGAAGAAGTATCCCTCAATCTAGTTTTGGTCATGGGACTATATCTATTTATATTACCACACCTACATAGAGTGTTAAGAGTTTATAGTTAGATTAGTAAGTATAAAACAAGGGGTACGACAGGGATGTTTATTATCACCTGATCTATTCAATATAAACAGTGAACACATACTTCGTTCTGTTATGGAAGTGTCAGATAGTTCAGTTGCTAGGCACAATATAAACAGTATGATAAATGCAAACGATACAGCATTGATAGCAACATAACAGCGAATGGTAATACTTTACGACGATCACAAACAGTTAGATATCTGGCTACTCTTAGACGGGAGATGCATCGGAGAGATAAGAAGCAGAATATGACAGGCAAAGGCAGCATTCTTAAAATAATATTATGTCATTATCATCATCATGACACATGTCCAAGAACATTGCTCTTATACAGCGACATACAGCCTGTATGTAGGAAACTCTGTATTCCGACCTGCTCCAAGGTGAAATCCAATGTCTCTGTAATGTCCTGAGTCCATCGTCTTCTCGGTCGGCTCCTGCCGTGTTCAAAAAGTGTTCAAAAAAACCTAAGTTGTCGAGTCATTACATCACTTATGAGCCAGTTCTCCTCTACATTCAAGGTTGCCGGATGGATTTCTTTCTTTCTTTGCCCACGGGATTTTCAGGACTCTTCGGTAGCACTGTCTCAAAAGTACCGATCTTCGCTCTTAGTGCTTTTGTAATCGTCCATGTTTCATATCCATAGGTTGCCACAAGAAAAATTCAAGTTCTTAGGATCTTTAGTTTTAATTCCTCGTTTGTATTATGCCATAGGTTCTGCATACTCCTTAACTTCTGCATTGCCAGAGTCAGTCGTCTTCTAACTGCTTTTCTACAATATCCATTGTTGTTCAGTATTGATATTCAAAATGTGGTATATATTATGTAACAAGCCATTATCTCTTAAAGTGAGAAAAAACATAGTGTGGCATAATTCACTGAGTAGTTAGCTATCTAGAATGTTACAATATGCATCCACATCATTCACAACCACACACAGCAAATAACATAGCAAACGGCAGGTAGCAGATTTTTTACATGAATATCAACAAAATCAACATTTATCCTACCCATAATCAATATTACACATATTAACCCAAAAAGAACAACCGACATCTGTAACTAAATGATCGTATATTATATATATTAATATAAATATTAACTACAGATACATTTTTAAACTTTGCTTTTGTTAACTCTTCAATTCTCATTCAACCCAGTTCTAGCCGCTACACTCCCCTCCTGTTTTCTGCACACTCAACACACTCTCCTCGTCTTCAAGAACGCATTCTGTATTTTACCGTTTTGTTGACCCACTTACACTCAGATCCCTTCAGACAGGTTATCTGTACATTTACAATTACTTCCCATTTACATTTACTATCAGATCATCAATTGCCATCTGGCGATCTGTACTTTCGCAAATACTTCGATCACGTCCTTCTAGTCGGAATCACGTATTCACTTATGGACCTACACTCAGTCAATCTGTACATACACCTACTTCAGATCACATATAGTTGACTCGGTGTTCTGCACAATATTACAGACGTACCGATCTCTTTTAGTCACAGGGTGTCCAGCACACAAACTTATAGAGCTACTGGCCAAGACTCGAAGGTGTATGCTGGTTAAGTCATCCTGCAACATATTCTATAACTCACAAACTCCTAACAATCCTACTAGCTAGTAGCAGCCTATCAATCGCTCTTCTAGCAAGTCGGTGAGCTAAACTTTCATTCCTGTCCAGGCCAGTCTGCTGAGTTAATCTTTGTCGAGTATTTTATAGTCTCAAATAACTTCATGACGCTCCAATGTCTTCTGTCGGTTGTCTGACTTAGCCATCACCCTAGTTTGGATTTACCTCCAACTAGTTGTTATTGAACGAATTACTAAGACCCTCAAAATACTACAGTGGAATGCGGAGGGAGTCATTAACAAAATAACTTTCCCTAACACATCACCTGCATGAAGGTAAGATTGACGTGGCATGTATCCAGAAAACGCACCTCAACAATAATCATAAATTCTCAATCAGAGGATACCAGACCTTCCGTCTCGATAGAGAAGGCCACAAAGGAGGGGTCCTGATACTGACCAGAAACTGCATACCGAGTAGCGCGGTACCTGTCAGTCACACCGGACAAGCAGAAATTGTAGGAGTTGACATAATGGCTCAAGAGACGAAGCTCCGCATTTTCAATCTGTACGGACCACCAAATAGAGACCTATCGCTCTCGAGTATGGAGGTCAGAGACTCCAACTGCATAGTAGTTGGAGATTTCAACAGCCACTCGGAGAGATGGGGATACTCTGACACAGACAGCAGAGGTGACGAAGTGGAAGATTGGGAGATAGATACAAATCTCTCCCTAATCAACAGGCCGGAGGATAGCCCTAGCTTCTATTCAAGAACATGGCATACCACCTCGACTCCAGATTTGGCCTTCTCCCCACAGGACATACACCATAAAATAGACCGCCAGGTGCTAAACCAACTGGCAGGTAGCGACCACAGGCCGATCAGCCTAGACATCGATATGGAAGTAGGCCCAGAGGAAACAAAACCGCTCCCACGTTGGAATTACAAACGATCCGACTGGGACAGATTTGCAATCCTGACAGATGGGCTGTGTGAAACCATCAACACACGAAACAACAAAATGAAGCCCGTGGTGGAAAGCCTAAGCAAGGCAATAATGCAAGCCGCCACTGAAACCATCCCAAGAGGAGCTAGGAAAAACTATAAGCCCTACTGGAATGATGAGTTGCAGAAAGCGGAAGATGCAGTAACAAATGCTAGGAACATGGCAGAGCGAGAACAATCTATGGAGGCAAACATCGCCCTCAAAGCCGCCACGGCGAAATACAAATACACTCTCAAGCAAACAGCAAGAGAAAGCTGGAAAAATAAAACGGAAAGCCTAAACCTGGACAAAGACGGGAACAAGCTATGGAAGCTAGTCAGAGCCATGAACAACGAAACCCCGTCAAACAAACAAATTACCATCAAGCAGGGCGAAAACTTGCTCACTGGTAAGAAAGCCGCAAACGCTTTTGTCGATCACTATGCCAGAGCAAACAACATCGAGGTCCCTGCAGATAAGCATACAGACATTAGCGAAGAGCTAAAGGGGCACGACAACATCAATACGGCACCTGAAGAGCACATGATGGCCAAATTAACAATGAGCGAAATGGAAGAGGCTATGAGAACATTAAAGAAAAGGAAATCTCCCGGAAAAGACGGGATAACAAACGAAATGCTGATGGGGCTGGGCCAAACAGCGAAGAGGAAAATGCTATCGGTCCTGAACCAAAGCTGGAAAAGGGGAATTGTACCCCAGGCATGGAAAGACGCAATACTGGTACCAGTACCAAAAACAGGAAAGGACAAAACAGATCCAAATGGATACAGGCCCATCAGCCTACTGAGCTGTGTCGGCAAGCTGATGGAACGTATGATAAACACCAGACTGATGTGGCATATGGAAGAAAAACGAATACTAATTCCACAGCAAGCCGGCTTAAGACAGCACAGATCCACTGAGGACCAGGTCATCCTCATAGCCCAGGAAATAGAAGATGCCTACCAGGCACAGAAACACACAGTAGCTGTTTGGGGGGATCTGGAAAAGGCATTTGACAAAGTCTGGAAAGACGGACTTAGAGTCAAGCTAAGAAGAAGTGATGTTTGTGGGAAAATGTACAAGTGGATCACAAACTACCTCAAACAAAGAACGGCCAGAGTCCAAGTACAAGGGCAGATGAGCAAAAAGGTGACACTCGAGCAGGGAGTATCCCAAGGGGGAGTACTGTCACCCACACTCTTTCTGGTATATATAAACGACATTATAGAGAATATACCAAGGAGAGTCCATAGCTCAATGTTTTCAGACGATCTGGCTATGTGGACCTCTGAAAAGAATTTCACCATAGCAAGAAATCGGATGCAGCAGGCCCTAACATCGCTGGAAGAGTGGGCGAACTCATTGCTGGTCAAAATAAACGAGGAGAAAACCACATGTACAATATTCTCGCTTTCAATAAAACCCCAAAATACCAAATTAAGTCTAAATGGCAAAATCCTGCAGCCAAACGACAACCCAACCTATCTGGGAGTCACATTTGATCGGCGCATGACATGGAAACGTCAGATCGAGAGAAACCGAATGAGAGCCAGAGAAAGAATGGCACTCATGAGGAAACTTGCTGGCACAAGCTGGGGAGTAGACGAAGGCATACTAAAGAAACTGTACACTGCAAGAGTGAGACCAGTTCTCGAGTATGGCATTGCGGCATGGACAACAGCAGCAAAGGCGAACTTCGATAAAGTTAGCAAACTTCAAAACCAAGCCATGCGAATTATAACAGGAGGCATGAAGTCAACGCCAATTGTAGAACTTGAAAAGATTACAAAACTGCAATCCATGACCGATAGAAGAGACTGCAGAGCCCAGATGCAGTCAGAGAAACTCCGATGACTGACTGACCATCCAATGCACCAGAGACTAAACAATTTGGGAAATGGGAAACTAAAGCGGAGAAACTTTGCAGAAATAGCCAAAGCAAAGATGCACGAAGATTCCATAAACGCACTAACAACACAAAAACCCATTACTACTGTACGAAAACCTACCTGGAGGCAGGATATATTTCCAGAGGTGGTAGAAAATATACCAGGCATTGGAAACAAAAACTGCCAGACTGAAAAAGAAAGGAGAGATACTACCCTAAGCTTCATATCGAAAAGCTACCCAAGCATGGACTGGACCCATGCATACACCGACGGTTCTGTAACAAACACTACACAGAACGGAGGGGCAGGAGCATTCCTGAACCTACCAAATGGCAGAAAAATAACACTGTCATTCGCTACTGGTAAGTACACAAGCAATTTCAGAGCGGAGGCAGAGGCACTGAGGGCGGCAGTGGCAGAAATGGTGACACACAATGAAAATGAAATCCATATAGTCCTGCTTACAGATGCTCTCGCCGAAGTCACAGAGCTAAAAACCCAGAAAAACACTGAGCGTAATGACTTAAGAGCAGCACTCTGCAAACTGTGCCAGCAGTCGGCACCAAAAAGGGTAGTGATAGAGTGGGTCCCATCACACTGCAACATCCAAGGCAACGAGGAGGCAGACAGACTGGCAAAAGAAGGTGCAAGACTACCAGATACATGACCAGATACATGACCAAATGGGAAACCGAACATACTGGTTACACCAAAAACGTTGCCTATTACCAGTTGAACCGAAGAGAGCAGGTAGTTGTCTTCAGACTTCGCACTGGCCACAATAGACTGAGGTACCACCTATTCAACAAATTGAAGATAGGGTGTACCGACGAATGCCCGTGCGGTACTGGTAAAATGACCACTGAACATCTGCTGCAGAACTGCCCGACATACGAGGATCAGAGAGAGCAGATGTGGCCCTCACCAGTGGAACTGCAAGACAAGCTCTATGGCAGTGGAGACAGCCTCAGGATGACCGCCGTTTTTTTCGAAAAAATAATGGTTACTGTCTGACTGCGTACGAAGAAGAAGAAGAAGAACGAATTACTCAGAATTTATGTCACTCTAAATGTCGCAGCAGCAGAACGTGAAGACCTCAGACCGCCACCAAATCCCCCCCCCCCCTTATCTAAATTGAAACGCCAGACTGGTCAGCTCCTAACCCCCACCTGTACCAGACCCATTCTCCCTCTAACCCTTCGTTTCCTTTGTCTACTTAGTGTCGAGATGGTGAGTGACCTTGGCACACATTCGGGTAACTTTTGTTCCCAGAGTCGCCAGCCGCATCACCCCTGCCTTTAACGCCAATGCTCCAGCTGGAAATCTTACAATAGTTCAAGGTAAAATAGTTCCGCATTTGACTATTGGTTATGAATCCTGCGCGAAATGTAAACGAACAAGAGATTCATTAGAGGATGCAGAGATGTGGTTTTATATGCGTATGTTGAGATTTCCGTGGACAAACATCAATATCTGACTATATACTGTTGGAAGTGAACGCACACCGTGAACTTTTCAACAATGTCAGAAAGAAACTATCAGCGTTGTTATGACATATCATGCGCAGATAAGGTATGGAAAGTGATGATACAACAAACACAATACCAGACAGAAAACAGGAAGACGGAGAGACATACAATAATGGACGGTCTGAGAACGTAACATCGGAGAGCATCAACGATATAACTTAACGTTTAGCACCAGAGAAAGAGAGCTGTGGAAGTGGTTGATCGCTAACGCCTGTCAGCAAGACACTTGATGACTATGATGATGATGGTGAGGATGATGATGGTGATTTTGAGGATAAGAATGATGGTGATGATGAGAATGATGATGATGATGGGAATGGGGAAGATGATGGTGATGATGATGATGATGATGATGATGATTCTGATGATGAGGATGATGATGACGGGGATGATGAAGATCAAGATGATAAGGATGATGATGATGACCATGATGATAATGATGATGATAATGAGGATGATGATGATGAGGATGATGATGATGATGATAACGATGATGATGATGATGATGATGATGATGATGATGATGATGATGATGATGATGATGATGATGATTATGAGGATGATGATGGTGGTGATGATGATAAGTATTTTAAGTCTTAGAAGTGAGTTTGAAAATGAGAAGTGAATTATGCTATTACAATTCCCGAATGATTTAATTTTTGGATTGACTTTGATCTGTTGGTTACATAATCGTACAGATAGCAAAGACTCAATGTTTGCAGGAGAAATAATTATGTATGTTTCTTAAGTTACGAAATCTCAAAGTCTAGTGAAGGTACAATATCTGCATTGAACGTCAACTGTCTTCTGTCTTGATGATTTTATCTGTCATGCTTCTTCGTGTCCGTCTGTTGGTGGCATCTTCCGACTTGTATCATCGATTACCACTGGCATGTTTTCCTTCTACGTGTTCTTCCAACCTTCTTTATACCAAAGTAGATAGATGTGTAGAGAAACGCGGTCACGAATGGTTTCGATGCCTGCTTGTCGACAAGGAGGGCAGCGGTTCGAATCCCTGGTATAAAAAGGGTAGTGGTACAGTGGGTCCCATCACACTGCAACATCCAAGGCAACGAGGAGGCAAACAGACTGGCAAAAGAAGGTGCAAGACTACCACAAACAGATACTAGTATGACGTACGACGAGTCAAAACGGCTTATTAAAGCCAGATACATGACCAAATGGGAAACTGAACATACCGGCTACACCAAAAACGATGCCTATTACCAGTTGAACAGAAGAGAGCAGGTCGTTGTCTTCAGACTTCGCACTGGCCACAATAGACTGAGGTGGTACCTATTCAACAAATTGAAGATAGGTGGTACCGACGAATGCCCGTGTGGTACCGGAAAAATGACCGCTGAGAATCTGCTGCAGAACTGCTCGACATACGAGGATCAGAGACAGCAGATGTGGCCATCACCAGTGGCAACACAAGACAAGCTATATGGCAGTTTCGACAGCCTCAGGATGACCGCAGCTTTTTTCGAAAAAATAATGGTTACTGTCTGACTGCGTACGATGAAGAAGAAGAGGAATCCCCGGTATGGCATATGTTGTTTTTCTGTTGGGGGTGAAATAAACAAACATAGTTAGCACACGACGTGAAAACAGCTGTGGCGAAGCGGTCTGTAATCCTCAGCCTTCAAAATCCCTCGACTACCACATCAATGGGAAAAATGTCCTATGACAGTAAAGTACAGATAGATGGGTTGAACATTTGGGCGAGCTCTTGAATAGACCAGCCATGCAAGATTTGAAAGATAAAAGGTTTCCGGAAATGGAACAGCAGGTACACAGAAAAATCGAACAAGGAAAACGCTGTTTTGTTTTGTTTTATTGCGTTCGCCTTATTTCTCTATTCCCCAAGGCGGTGTGCGTTGCACTGTGATTTTTATTTTGCGCCTGTCGGCCCAGTGCATCCGACTTCAGCATGCATTTTATGTAGGGTCTGCTTCCTCCTGCATTTTCTAAGGATTTGCTTTCCCAGTGGTAACGGCCGGTGTTGTGATGGGGATCGAACCCAGCACCTTGGGATTGTGATCCGTGTAACTGAACCACTAGCCAACGCCGTTCCCTTCAAGGAAGAAGTAAAGAAGTATCAGAAAATAGGAAAGCTACCGACCCTGATGGCATACCAGCAGAAGCAATTTAGGCAGATGGCAATACGTCGCAAAAACTACCCAATACTTGACAACACTACCCAATACTTCCCAACACTTCCCAATACTTCCCAACATTTCCCAATATTTCCAAACACTTCCCAATACTTCCCAACACTTCCCAATACTTCCCAATACTCGATCGCAACCGTTGACAGCCTGTTTAACTAAAATCACCGATTGACTGCGAATTATATTTCCGCAGATCTGGACATCATTCAAGGTTCTGCACACCAAATTGTCCATGATGTTCTACATTACCACAAAGTATCTGCAGGAGGTGGGATGAGGTGTGGTGCTGGGGGTGGGGTGGTGGATGGATGCCACGAAAGCTTACTTCAGAATTGAAACAACGACGCGTTGATGCCTGTCAGAAACTGTTGATGGGTGTTTCCAGGCAATAATTCTTACAGGTCATGAAACCTGAGTTAACTACCACGAGCTTGAAACGAAGGGAGCGAGCAAGGGATGGCGCTATCCCTCTTCCCCGAAACCGTATACGTTTCGCACGCAGAAATATGCAAGAAAGATTATGCAGACTCTCGTTTACCACTGGCATTTTTGCCCTCTGCATGTCCTTCCAATCTTGTTTTTAGCTAAGTAGAGAGAGATTGGTTGAACTTTTGGACGTGCTCTTAAATAGACGAGCCATGCAAGATTTAACAGATATAATGTCTGCGGAAGTGGACGTGAAGGCACCATTAGCAAAACAGAACAAGGATGAAGTGAGGAAGGATCAGAAAGATAGCAACGCCACTGGCCCTGATTGCATACCAGCAGAAGCAATTGAGACAAATGTCAATACTTCCACTAACAAGTGTTAAATCTACTGCAGATGATCTAGGAAATCAAGTAAATCCAATCCGACTGTAGAGAACGTTCTGTGATAAAATTGCCAACGAAGGATGATCTGCAACTATGTAATAATTATAGACAGATCATGCTTCTATCAGTGCACTGGAAAAATGTTTCTTTCGATTATACTAGATGAAATTAAGAGGGAAAAGACAAAACTCTAAGGATAGAATAAGCGGAGATTTGACATAGTGATAATTACACAGATGGTGGAATCGAATTCATCGTTGCATATTGGTTTCGTGGAAAACGAACGAGCGTTCGACAGCGTGAACAGTGAGTCACTATAGAAGCAGCTCAGCCAGAAAATAAAATGTAACTTCTGCATAGAGTCTATGAGGCCACATCAGGTATGCAGACTGGTGAAGAAGATTTACATCTCAAAAACTCCAAAGTGGAACATTTGCAAACAGTTGTTTAACAGCTCTGGATATTTGGATAAGAGACTAAGAATTTTATCATTCCCACGATGAAGTAGAAATTGGACACTGAAGAATATTAGTTTAACAGTGCCCTAGACCAGATTTTGTCTCCCCCCACCCGGCGCAAATATGCTTCCGATATTTACAATATGAATAGAAGGGCAGGGTCGGGCTCCATCAGCACTTTTTTAGCGTCCTTGAGAAAATGGATTGACCCAGTTACGCGACAAACACGTCTCCCTGTACACAGGAAGTATTTCCTTATGAATATCCTTGCCGAGAGTTCTCCACAGTATCCGAGCTCCATATTACTTCACTTTTTTTATGTAGTTCATTGAATGTTTTCTGAGTGCAAATACATACTTGTCTTGTGATCATTGTCACTAACAAAGATCCACACTGTCAAATCCCTTTTCGTGGATGTTTTTTATTGAATAGTTTGTTCCACTATAATGTAAAAAAAAAGGAAAGATCCGGTCACGTCATGCGGCGCATAGGAAATATGGTGTTCAGCCCATATTATTTTGTAAACCACGGCACTTAGTGGACGATGTGGTCAGCATCACACCTGCCGCCTTTACTGGTCTAGGGCACTGTTCAACCAATATTCTTCAGTGTCCAATTTCTACTTCATCGTGGGAATGATAAAACTCTTAGTCTCTTATCCAAATGTATCCTGAGCAGACTACGCATGCAGCTCAAGTGAAACCGAATTAGCTGTCTGACATAATTGCTACACACTGTCCATGTTTCGCCGTGAAGCAGCAGAGTGGCTAACACATACACGTTTACTTTGGTGGAAACAGTGATGTGCTGTCGGTTCCATTTACCATTCAATTTACCTACTACCCTCTAGCTGAGTTGTCCGTTTTGAGTACCTTTTTTCTCATCCATGACATGCCCAGCCTGGATAACAGTTCTGTGCGTTTTTGCTTTATCTGGTTTAGCTCCTGGAGTCGTTGAGACATTCAAACTCCCACATCAAATCACAGTGACATACTCGAGGAAGTACACGAGCATGTTAAAAGTCTCTTTTATAATATCAGCCTCATACATGTTACGAAATACCGTGTACATTTTTATTTTTTATATGTTTAATTCTAACTTAACCTAACTTAACTTAACTTAACTTAACGTATTTATACTACTTTAAAAGACTGCAGTTTGTATACAACCAGTTTCAATTAATTTCTTTGGTCTAAAAGCTATGATCATTCAATCTATTCTGAAATGCATTAATTGTCATTGCCTCCAGTACTTATTGTGGCAATGCATTCCAAGCATTCACCACTCTTTGAATTAAAAAAATATTTCCTAATATCTGATCTGGACATTTCTTTAGTTAATTTGTAGCTCTGCCCTCTGTTCTTGTAGGTGGTTATATTTTGAAAAACGTTTTATAGTCTAATTTATCATTTTCTTTGATTATCTCATAAAACTGTAATGTCACCTCTAATTCTTCTAATTTCTAGACACTGTAGGCCGGTTTTTCTATCTTCACAACTGTAATTCTGAAACCCAACTATTATCTGTATCGCTCTTCTTTGTATCATATGCAACATATTTGTATCTCCTCTACAATAAGGCCTTTACACCTGTAAACAGTATTCCAATCTATGTCTAACAAATGCTTTTTACAGTTTTACAATCACTTCCTTTCTCCTATATTTAATCATTCTTTTTATCATACCTAACATTGCATTTGCCTTTTTCACTGCTACTTGCACTTGCTCACTCACTTTACCTGTATGATCTATTATAACCCCTAGGTCTATTAACGTGCATTAACAACTGAAAGGTATTAGAAAAAACAGGAAAACGTATTCAATTTATTCTTTTTTTGAAAAACATAAACATTTATTCTTTTCAATTTCTTGTGGTAGCTTACCTCACGTCCCGAACGTGCTGATGAAAGTGGATCGGGGTCCGTCAGACAGTTGTGCAATGCTTGGCTTTATCTGCATGTCGCTCACTACTACGCGGATCACGTCAGTCCCCTAGTTCGGTATCCAGACTGGAATTAAAAAGCCCGTTTCCAGGGATAACTGCTTGGAAGTGAAGTGGGGTCTTGGTCAGTATATTTTGCCTGACCCTATCATTATCCGATCAGTATGTTTTACCTGAACAGATAGTCTCCTCTCCCTTCTTTTCCTTTTAAACAACTTACAATAACATCAATTAAAACATGGACAACAGTTTTTTTTTTAAAACAATGTACTTTTTGGATTTCTTCTAAAACATAAAAACCCAATCAAACCTGATCAAACAGGACCAAACCTGATCAAACAGGACCACACCTGACCAAACAGTACCAAACCTGATCAAACAGTACCAAACCCGATCAATCAGGACAAAACCTGATCAAACAGGACCAAACTTGATCACAGAACCCAGATTGAAAAATTCAGACATTGTTGGGATTTGTAAATAACAGTTTATTTCTGAAACTTACAAATAAAATGTTTACATTTATAGATGTTCACCCGTTACCAACAAATATATTTTTAGATGATATTTTCCTGAATGTCTCTTGTTGTGAACATCATCTTTCCTGGATGCTCATGGTACAGCCATTGGAGTTGTCGTGCTCTCAGGCTGTGATATTTTGATAAAGAAAGATACCGAATTAGTCTTTACAGGAACGATAACCCAGAGACAGGTGTTATAGACAGATATGTAGGTTGTTGTTGTTGTTGTTGTGAATGCCCAGAATGGGTAGGTTTACTCTTTTGTGTGCCCTGCAATGTACGTGTGGTGGCTGGTTACAGTAGCTTTCCTCATATCCCGAGCGTGCTGATGAAGGTAGACTGGGGTCTTCTGACATTTGTGCTATCCTTAGTTTCATCTGCGTGTCGCTCACTACTATGGGAATTACGTCGATCCCCCACCTCTTAAGTCAGAATGCCAAGAAGAACAGTTCGTTTCCAGGGAGGACTACGTGGAAGTCGAGGTGGGGGTCTTGGCCAGTATATTTTGACCGACCAAGACTAACATGCTTGATCAGTATATTTTAACGGACCAAGACTAACATGCTTGATCAGTATATTTTGACGGACCAAGACTAACATGCTTGATCAGTATATTTTGACGGACCAAGACTAACATGCTTGATCAGTATATTTTGACGGATAAAGACTAACATGCCTGATCAGTATATTTTGCCTGACCAGACGTTAGTCTTCCTCTCCTTGATATGTAGGGACATATAGTTTCATAGCAGACAATGACAACGAGATCACAACTTTTTTTTGTGAGTAAATGTGACACTTTTCTTCCTCACTGTTTTATGCTCTTTGACCCTTACATGGCTAGGTGGAACCCATTTCCAGCTGGGTACAATGTTACTAGATTTCGTACCCGATCTGTTTTGACATCAGAGGTAAGTGATAAAATAGGTCTTCTAATAAGATGGTCAGAAGGACGTGTCGAAATATGAACAGGAAACAAGTCATTAGGAGTGAAAGAATGGAGAGGCTAAGACCGCTAGCTTTCTTTGGTGTGGTCAATGTGATAATAAGGCTGACTTTCATTATTTGAGTCACAGTGATGGTGAGAACAACACATGATGATAGTTTGCTTTCATTTGGTGGACATATGTATGCTAGTTTAGGATAGGTTCGTTGATGATGTTGGTAAATGACATGAGATGTTGTTATATGTGAAGTTGCTGTTATTGGTATGTGAGATGTTATATGTGAAGTTGTTGTTATTGGTATGTGAGATGTTGTTATATGTGAAGTTGTTGTTATTGGTATGTGAGATGTTGTTATATGTGAAGTTGTTGTTATTAGTATGTGAGATGTTGTTATATGTGAAGTTGTTGTTATTGGTATGTGAGATGTTGTTATATGTGAAATTGTATATGTGAAGTCGTTTTTTTCGCATACAAGTTGTTGTTGATGAAAGCGATGTGTTGTTGATTTCCGTATGGGTTATGATGCTGTTGATAAATTGCATGAATGAGGTGTTGTTATATGTGAAGTTGCTGTTATTGAGATATGAGATATGGTTGGTTATAGACACTTGTTGTTGTTGTTAATGTTAGTATGTGAGATAGTCTGTTGATTGTTGGTATATTATATGTTTTTATTGATGTGTGTATATTAAATGTTCAGTTGATATTAATCTATTCGAATTTGTTTCATAAATTCTTTTTTGTTGTTGAATGGCTTGGCTTGGTTTCGTCCGTTCTCAATCTCCCGCTATCAAATCCTGAAAATGGCTTAGGTAGCAGAATCTAGTTCCGAAAACTGAATGCGTTGTGTCGTAGTATATAGCTTGACTGCGATATTTGCTCCTTTCGGTCAAACACATCTGACTTTAGCAATCATTTTCTAGTACCAGATTAGCATTCCCTCTTCGATTCCTTCCCCTTAGTCAGGCTCTGTTGCAGTCTGTTACCCAGGATCACCGCGTCGAGGTATGATAATGTATTATTTATGTTGGTTAATGAGAAACTGTTGCTCATATATTTTTCTGCGAGAGGTTGTAGTTGCTGGTACACGTGATATTTTTGTTGATTTTGGTAAATGAAATGTTGTTGATCATGTTGTTGTTGTTTCAAATGCCTACAATGAGTAGGTTTACTTTTTTGTGAGCCCTGAAAAGCACGTCAAGTGACGGGTTTGCAATTGCTTTCCACACATCCTGAATGTGCTGATAAAGGTGGACCGGGGTTCTCTAGGTGGTTTTGCTATGCTTTGCTTCATTTGCGTGCCGCTCACTACTACGGGAATCACGTCGATCCCTCACCTCGTTAGCCAGGCTGTCATGAAAACATCCCGTTTTCCAGGCAGGGCTACAAAGAAGCCGACATGAGGGTCTTGGCCAGTATAGTTTGCCTGACCCTGGCTAACATGTCTATCATTATTTTGTGTGTTGACCAGACGTTAGTCTTCCTCCCCATGTAGCAGGCTAAATGTCAATCTCCCATTAATAATCTCTTATGATTTATCTACCTGGAGGTTGGAATCCAACTATTCTTTGAACGCTTTTCGGAATCCAGTAACACTTACTAAATGAGTCCTTACATAACCGACCTTGGTGGTTGCTAGTAGTTTATAGATTATCAAGGGTGGGGTAACCCCCCCCCCCCCCACCCCCACCACCTATATCCAACAATTCTTAATCATCCCTTACGTGGCTCACATGATCACATTTCGGTTTCCGATGGCACGATCAGTTATTTCATATTGCTTTTGTTATTATGAATCCAATAGCATCCGGGTTCTCGCCTATCGACCTAATGCCATGTAATGGTATCTACAGGTATTTGTCAATTGTTTAGTGCCATACAAAGTGTTCCATTTATCTGGTATCGGAGGAAGAAGAATGTTTTTAGCATCGTGGAGTGGTGAGCACTGAAAGATATGATGATCAATGTGTAACAGTTCCCGCCGGAGCAAGGGGAGTTTAGGATGCCTGAACATGTTAAAGCTTAAAGCTACCTGAATGCATGGCAAGGTCACTCGCCGTCTCAGCAAAGGAGAACAGAGTTGGGTTAAGGAATGTGGACAGATAGAAACTGACCACTGGCCTTCCGATTTTGGTAGGGGGAGATTGATTGACAGACGAAATTGGCAGCGGGGCTTGCTGCGAGAGAATGAGTGACAGGTGTGCAAAGTGTTTCGTTCCAATTGGGATTGAAGATGACCATACCTGAGATCGATTGGTCAAGATCTGGCCTTGCTTGAGGATATATAACTCGAGACAAAGTTTAGCTCGGGAGGCTGGAGGAGAGATGGAGAGTGAGGGAGAGAGAGAGGCTGTATGGAGGAAAGTGAGAGAGAGAGACTGAATGTGGATAGTATGTTTAACTCACCGACTTAGGTAGAGCAGCGATTGATAGACTGTTGGACGAATGTTTAGTGATAGAACAGGATCGCTCAAATAGGTGTGTGAGTTTTGCATTAATAGATAATCTGAACGTGTGTTTGTAAGCAAGGACACATTGTGAGCGAGCTATGTCGAGATCGCCCGCCTGAGGGGATTTCAGTGAGGAAGAGTATTTTATAAGGTGTGTTGAAGACGCAGTTAAGGCGATGTGTGTGTGATGTAATTGCAAGGCAATAGAACTGGGTTTTTAGATAGTTGGGAATTCCATCAATAGCTAATGCTTACAATTCCCGTTTTAGTAGAATGTTTAGTTAAGATATGTATTATATTATGCTTGTAATTTCTCTACTCATTCTATGATATGAGTATGATTTAATAAATATGCCACCTGCTGTGTGATATGTCATTTACTGAGTATGGTCATGATGATGTGGATGAGTGTGAGAATGTTCTAAGTTAGATCACGGCAGCAGAGGGTCTGCTACAAATGGTTTTGGTTTCATATGGGTGTTTACACAGCTGGCACTTAGTAGTGTGTTGTAGTTGAATTCTGTTCAGGTGCTTGTTAAGTGGGATGTGTTGGGTTCTGTTCAGGTGCTTGTTAAGTGGGATGTGTTGGGTTCTCTTCGGGAAAATGTGCTCTGACCCTTCCTTGTCAGTTGATTGATATTGTCATTTTGATTGGGGCTTGTCATTTTGATTAGGGCTTGTCATTTTGATTAGGGCTTGTCATTTTGATTGGGGCTTGTCATTTTGATTGGGGCTTGTCATTTTGATTGGGGCTTGTCATTTTGATTGGGGCTTGTCATTTTCTACAGACTAACCCTCCCTGTGTCTCTCATAGCCGATCTGCCAATTTAAGTTTCGATGTTTGCTGTTCTTTTTAGTTGTTTAGGTTCTTATATAGCTGTTGTTTTGTATGGTTATTCTTGTCTTGATCCCTTCTTTACTAGTCTGTCTGCCTTGTCATCGCTAGATGTGTTAATATATCGCTGCAAATTTATGACAGCGTTAATTTCACCGTTGTAATTAACACGATTTTGGTTGCTTTGACTGCTCAAGTGCTTAGGTAAGTAGACTCATCTGAAATTTCAGTTACGCAGGGGGTATCTCATAAATTCTGTTATGAGGCCGGGCGACTAATTGTCTTTCTCGCTGCATAATTGTCCCTGCCTGTAAGTCAGGTATACATTTATAATTGAGTAATCTGGTGAGTGTAGTTATTCAGAACAGAATCTTTGAATGGAGAAACGATCGTTCTAATCAGTCAGCGGGAGCCGAGGTTGTGCAATGGCTTCCCAGATGAGTGTTCAAAGTTTTAGTCCCCAGATCGCGAAACAGATTCCGGGGCTCACCCAGCCTCAACAATTGGCTACTAAAATAATCTGACAAAGTATAGGCGGCCGTGTGGAAAATAAAAAAGCGGGAGGAGAAATTTGTTCTATGCTTCTTTGCCAATAAGGAGGGCAGCGAACGAATCCCTGGTAAGGCATATTTTGTTTTTCTGTTGGGGTGAAATTAACAAACATAGCCAGCACGTGACGTTGCTACAGCAGCGGAAAAGCGGATTGTGGTCCTCAGCCAAAAACCCTCGACTACCCTGGAAATAGGAATGAACTCGTGCCACAGTTTAAAAAAAAAAAAGGAAAGATGGCCGGCATTATGTTGACCACATCTTCACTAGTGGTCCATTGGTCAAGACAAATATGAGCCTAACACTGTATTCCCTAGTTTCCACTCATGCGTGAAATGGAAATCTTTACTTTTACTTTAATTTACTATTGTGGCGATAACCCGTTCCATTAGGCAGTTGGTATGAGCATTCTGAAATTAAGTTCTAGAGCGAGATGGGAGAAGGTCGAGGAAGTTGAATACGTACCGTTGTTTCAGAAGCTGGTGATATTGGCGTCATCTAATGGAAACAAATATATACACACAAATATGTGAACAGGGAATGAACAACATCAAACATTCTTCATCATCAAAACATTGCTGTTCCCTGTGGAATAAATATTTTTTTTAACAAACACGCGTTTACCATTTGTGTTCTTTCTTATGGTCTAAACTCTCTTTACGTTTCTCTTATTATTTTAGTGTCTATCTAGATGTATTGGCAGGCACAGAGAGGGAACTCCGGGAGTTGATTGGTAGATTGGATAGAACGGCCCTGAGTTTTGGTATGGAAATAAATGCTGATAAAACAAAACTCATGACCAATAAAGTCGCAGGGTTTCAGTCTGTCATAGAGGCAAATGGGCAGGTACTTGAAGTGGTGAAACGTTTCAAATATCTTGGATCGTTGATCAGCGAAGAGGGTTCGAAGCCAGAGGTAATTGCCAGAATAGCACAAATAACAGCGGCGCTGACTAGGCTGCAACCTATTTTGCGAGACAAGCGCCTCGCCCTTGCCATAAAAGTCAGACTACTGCGCTCTTTGGTGCTGTCAATATTTCTGTATGCCTGCGAGACCTGGACCATTACAGCAGATATCCAGGGCAGAATTCGTGCAATGGAAATGCGGTGCTATAGAAAACTCCTAAATGTTACACATAAGGATCGTGTCACGAACGTAGACATCCGTCAGAGAATTGAAGACGCTATTGGTCCTTTTGAAGATCTGTTCACAACTATCAAAAGACGAAAGATGGCCTGGTGCGGGCACGTCGCGAGGTCCAACGGAATTCCCAACTCGATACTCTTTGGTTCCGTACCGGGACAGAGAGGGCGAGGACGTCCAAGGAAGAGATGGGTGGACAACATCACTGAGTGGTCAGGCTTTCGTCCCGATGAGGTACGTCATGCGGCGACAGACAGAGAGAGCTGGCGTGGGATTCCATGTCTTTATGTGTGCCCCAACGACCTGATGGATTACGGGATGAACTGAACTGAACTATCTAGAGCTCTCATCTAATACTGTTCTTTTCTGTTCTTGATATTCGGCTTCACTGCACTCCGGGTATTCCCGTAGACGTACGGTATCTATCAGCAAATGGCGAAAGAAATAGATATTTTAAAAGAGATTTTTATTATCCCGTCGAATACGATTAGCTCTCATGTTCTAAACTATTCAACTGATGCCAATGTGGATACGAATAGTCGCTGAATGTTTTGTATTAAAACGTCAATACATCTACCGACATTTCGTATAATTACAAGTAATAAACAAATAAATGGGACGTCTCAAAGTGTTACACTGTTACACTGTTACACTGTCAAAGAAATTACTTCATGTTACTGATGACGAAACATAAAAAAAAAATTGTATTTATGAATTCGCTGCAGCATGAAATATGCATTCACTTTTGTAAATTTGTGTTTCTCAACATTCGCTGCCAAAATACGTTGTCTAAGAATGTGTTGACAGTTCTGAATAGACGTTCTCTTCCAAGCGCCTGTATAGAGGCGATAACACGACATTTGATCTGTATACCACAGAACATACGTTTAATTCAGAAACATATTCAATAAGTTTAGATGTACTGGTTCGTGGCTTCTTGTTTCACGATTACGGAAATTTTCATGAGCACCAGAAAGCATCAGATGTGATCTTATTCTTTTTTCTGGGTGGAATTTGGATTTTCGAATTTCATTTGCATACTGGTGACATTGACAGGGCTTATGTGTTGTAACTGGCGAAAGGATTGTGCAGTTGCTTATTTGTTTAATTATGTATGCTTCAGTTAACAAGTTAAGTTAAACAATTAATGAAATCAAATAGAAACAACAGCCAATTCACGATAAAACAGAACAGCAAACCTACGCCCGCATTTGTTCTTCTGCAGATCAAGCAAACTAACTTACATGGCTCGCATCGCCACTGACAAACATCCATTTGGATTGCTGATCTCACGCATGGATCAAGCAAACTAACTTACATGGCTCGCATCACCACTGACAAACATCCATTTGCACTGCTGATCTCACGCATGGATCAAGCACACTAACTTACATGGCTCGCATCACCACTGACAAACATACATTTGCATTTCTGATCTCACGCATGGAACAAGCAAACTAACTTACATGGCTCGCATCACCACTGACACACATCCATTTGCATTGCTGATCTCACGCATGAGTTGTTGAAAAGGCTTAAAAAATATCAGAACTGGACGTATTTCTACTTAACTTAACTTTATGTTTTTATACTGGTTTAGAAGAATATGCAGAGTCTGTAAACAACTGGTTTCATTTACATTTCCATGCTCTAAAAATTATGTTCATCCAATCTATTCTTAAATGTATTAAATGTCCCTGCCTCCACTACTTCTTGTGGCAATGCATTCCAAGCATTCACCACTCTCTGATTAAAAAAATATTTCATAATATCTAATCTGGAATTCTTGGGTCTTAAACTCGCGTATAAGACGCACTCGTGTATAATACGCATGCTTGATTTAGCCCACAATTCTTTCACAAAACGTCAACCACGCTGCCGTTACGTTTATTCGAAATACAAATTTGAAGAAGCCTTGTTGAATTACAATCTAATAAAAAAATCTCCCAAGTAGCAAGTACAACCTGTACAATATATGTGAGAGTCGTTTGATGCATTCGGCCACCAGCAGTATATGCGTGATTATGGCGGCTTTACCATGCATTCCATCTACGACTGACAGCCTCTTTCACATCTCGGAAATTGTACTTTTTTTGTTGTTGTGTTGCGTTCGCCTTATTTCTTTATTCCCCAAGGCAGTATGCGTTGTACTATATTTTTATTTTGCGCCTGTCGGCTCAGTGCATCCGTCTTCGGCATGCATTTTAGGGTCTGCTACCTCCTGCATTTTATAAGGGTTTGCTTCCCCGGGGTAACGGGCGGTGCTGGGATGGGGATCGAACCCAGCACCTTCGGTTTGTGAGCCGTGTCACTAGCCCACGCCGTCCATTTTTAATAGTCTTTCTCTTTAAAATTATGAGAGGCGGCAATTTTCCTCCATCTGGAGTGCACGTTTAAATAACTGTAAAGTGAAACTTCTCGTGTCCTCGTGTGTTCAGATAGTTTTTTAATGCTTTTCGTATCTATTGTTCTGTCCTAGAGAAAATTCCAGTGAGATTCCAGAATTACGGTTATGAGGTAAGACTCAGACAACCGGCCTACAGTGTCTAGAAAAGAGAAGAATACGAGCTGATTTAATCTATGTTTATAAGATAATCAAAGGGACGGATAAATTGGACTGTAACTAGTTTTTTTTCCTTCAAATTATAGCCACCTAAAGAACAAGAGAGCACAGCTACAAATTAACTGAAGAAAGGTCCAGATAAAATATTAGAAAATATGTTTGTAGTCAGACAATGGTGAATGCTTGGAATACATTGCCACGTGAAGAAGTGGAGGCAGGGACAATTAATGCATTGAAGAATAGATTGGATGCGCATACTTTTTAGAGCAAGAAAATGTAAATGAACTTGAAGTAAGCAGACTATGCAGAGTCTTTTAAATCAGTATAAAGACGTAAGTTAATTCAAGTCAGGTCAAGTCCAGTTAAGTTAAGTTAAGTTATGTCGAAAGCCAGAGATGTTTGATCAGCTTTCCCAATGTATGCAAAGTCATAGATCCCGTTTGGTCGTTAACGGAAAATGTCAATCTACTGCCAGATTGCCTTTAGATTCTGCCTATTGTTACCACTAAACAATTTTCTACTGCGATATAACTTTTCTCTATTTCATTTTTATATCTCAAAATAATAACATGACCAGTTTTACAACCAAACCTAATATCAAAACAGATTGAAGACCAAGAGTGCGAAATATTGTCTGACAAATAGCACATTTAATTGTTATTATTAAATTGTGATAAACTTTCTAGTGTAGGCTTCTTTCGAAATCGAAAGGAGGTTAATTTTTATATTGAAAATATAATATTTTTGTGTGCTCTTGTATAATACGTACGCGAGTTTTAGCGGGTCAAATAAATAAATATTCTGCGAATTTTACGCGAAATTTTACTATTTTCGTATTCTGTTACAGGGTACTATTCGGTCAAATACAAATAGTCAATCAAATTCACTATTCAACACCGAATTGAAAACGAATTCGTTATTAGATGTAGCCATAGTGGATTATGATGACCCCCATATATCGCTGGTTGAGCCAACTCCTGGTCCGTCAAATCATGCAGGCCTCCCCCCTCAACTACTCTCTGGTAATTTCAAAGTCTTGTGTGCTGTGTGTTGTTGATTCATCTATTACAGTATCGTAATCCAGCAGGTGGTCATGGATAACTTCAAAATGTACGCTTATCCCTATCTAAAGTGTCCAAAATAAGTACTTCCGCAAAAAGGATGTACATCTTTTTCGTTGACTGGAACCTAAGCATGACTAGGACAATACCTTTACACAATCTTCTGGACATTTGAGGTCTCTACAGCTGCTATCTACAAACACCTATTCCGGTTCTTATGTACCTTCTTAAATTGGCTTGGATTTTTTCGTTCTCAATCTCCTGCTACCAAACCCTGACATGTGCCTAAGTAGCAGAATGTAGTCCAGAGAAAGGAATAGGTTGTGTCGTAGTTTACAGCTTGACTGGCTTATTTGCACCTTTCAATCCGACACATCCGACTTCAGCAAGCATTTTTCTTAGTACCGGGTAATCATTCCCTCTTCGATCTCTTCTCCTTAGCCAGTCTGCTCCGTTGCAGCCTGTTATCCAAGATCACCACGTAGAGGTGTAGATGTGTCTTGGCAGCTCTTATTCGCTGGCCCTGACGCTAGCGGTCAGTTTTTGGTCGCTGATAGCTGTAGCTCATGCGCTGCCCAGCATCTTGATCACATGTACCTTCTGATGTAAGTATTGGTAGTCTGACGTGATGATGGTCTTTGTTAAGCAGGTATCAGATATCGATTTCAGGGGATGTCCCTGCCTAAATCTCCAGCCTCGTACTGAAGGTTAATGATCTGCGTCGACGCTCCACTCAGCAACAACCTAACATATCACACAGGCGAAAAAGCTCCAACCTGATTTTCTATTGCATAACATCGATCCGTCTTCTTCTTCTTCTTCTTCGTACGCTGTCAAACGTCAACTCGAATTTGTTTGAAGAAAGCAGTTGTCATCCTGAGGCTGTCGACACTGCCATAGAGCTTGTCTAGTGTTGCCACTGGTGATGGCCACATCTGCTTTCTCTGGTCCTCGTATGTCCGGCAGTTTTGCAGCAGATGTTCAGTGGTCATGTTTCCTGAACCACAGGTGCATTCGTCAGTGTCACCTATCTTCAGTTTATTGAATAAATGGTACCTCAGTCTGTTGTGGCCTGTGCGGAGTCTGAAGACCACGACCTGCTCTCTTCTGTTCAACTGTTAATAGGAATAATTTATTGTGTAGCCAGTATGTTCTGTTTCCCATTTGGTCATGTATCTGGCCCTAATAAACCTTTTGGACTCTTCGAGGTTACACTAGAATCTGGTTGTGGTAGTCTTGCACCTTCTTTTGCCAGTCTGTCTGCCTCCTCGTTGCCTTGGATGTTACAGTGGGATGGAACCGACTGTACCACTACTCTTTTAGGTGCGGATTGCTGGCATAGTTGACAGAGTACTGCTCTTAAATCATTAAGTTCAGTATTTCTCTGGCATTTTAGTGCCGTAGTCACGGCCAGGGAATCTGTAAACAGGACTATATGGCTTTCATTGCTTTCACCTGTCAGCATTGCTTTTACTGCAGCCTTCCATGCCTCTGCCTCCGCTCTGAAATTGCTTGAAAATCTTTAAGTTGCCACTGACAGTGTTATTTTTCTACCATTTGTTAGGCTCAAGAATACCCCTTTCTCTCCGTTCTGTGTTGTATTTGTTACAGAACCGTCGGTGTATGCATGGGTCCAGTCCATGCTTGGGTAGTTTTCCGTTATGTACCTCAGGGTTATGTCTCTTCTTTCTTATTCAGTCTGGCTGTTCTTGTTTCCAATACCTGGTATATTTTCTACCACCTCCGGAATGATATGATGCTTCCATGTGGGTTTGCGTACAGTAGATATGGGTTTTGGTGTTGTTATGGTGTTCATAGGGTCTTCGCTCATCTTTGCTTTGGCTATTTCTGCAAAGTTTCTCCGCTTTAGTTTCCCTTTTCCAAATCTATTTAGTCTCTGATGCATTGGATAGTTTGTCAGTCTTCTTAGTTTCTCTGCTTGCTGCTGGGCTGTGCAGTCTCTTCTGTCGGTCATGGATTGCAGATTTGTAATCTTTTCAAGTTCTACAATTGGCGTTGACTTCGTGCCTCCTGTTATAACTCTCATGGCTTGGTTTTGAAGTTTGCTAATTTTATAAAAGTTCGCCTTTGCTGCTGTTGCCCACGCTGCAATGCCATACTCGAGAACTGGTCTCACTCATCCAGTGTACAGTTTCTTCAGTATTCTTTCGTCTGCTCCCCAGCTTGTGCCAGCAAGTTTCCTCATGATTGCCATTCTTTGTCTGGCTCTCATTCGGTTTCTCTCGATCTGACTTGTCCATGTCATGCGTCGATCAAATGTGACGCCCAAGTAGTTTGGGTTGTCGTTTGGCCGCAGATATTTGCCGTTAAGACTTATTTTGGTGTTTTGTGGTTTATTTTAAAGCGAGAATATCGTACAATAACATCGATCCAACAATATCCTAAGTTGTAACACTTTTTCGGCTAGCTAGTCTCAGTTCTGTTTTCTTGTCCTGTCAATATCTGTATTCCCCTAGTAGAAAGCAATTATGTCAACGACGCAGCATCTAAACAGACTTTTAGATTATATACGGAAATAAAGATGTGCAGAGCTAGAAAAAAACACCAGAGAATGACCCAATTCATTTCGGGAAACCATCTGACAGTGAAGTTATCAAAATGATGACAGGAAGAAGAATAAGATATAAGAAAGCATTGACATTCAAGTTTGCTTACCTGTGTTGTGCAGAGAGGGCAGCATTCATTTTCTGGGTCATTCTGTGGGAGGCAGTTCAAATTATATGGACAAGATTTTATATAAGGTTGAACAGATCCATCAATGTTACAGTAGCCACCGCTGCATTTGTCGACCGCGAAAGAAGTGTCCAGCTAGAATTCATAATAAAATTGTATGCTGGTAAATGTACATAGTTTATTATCTTTATAAAAATGGATAAAGAGTTTCTAAGCTGTATGTAGGAAAGATAAAAAAAGGGACTCTGCCACACTGACAGGAAGTCATGAAGGGTGACTAACAGTAGGGTGTAACTCATCTAGGAAATGCATAGCTTGACATTCACACAGATCATTAGCCTACTGTTTAGGGAGTCGTCTTTGGTGTTTGAAAAAAATACCTACAAATAATAACCCAAGTCCCAATGATCCTATGAGCTGGTTACAAAAACAAAAAGGCCTTAAAATAATAACCCAAGTCCCAATGATCCAATGAGCTGGTTACAAAAACAAAATACCTAAAAATAATAACCCAAGTCCCAATGATCCTATGAGTTGGTTACAAAAACATTGACAACCAGTCAAAAGCAAACGGTCTTCGGGAAAAGAAGGGCTTCAGAATATAATAAATATGATTCAATGTAGTGAAAGTTGCAAGGAAGCTACATTGTTGACTAAACTTTCGAGTAACCAAGAAACAAACGAAAAGAGCTGAAATGAATGACAGATGAACTTCGGTCCCTGTACCTCAATTGGAGTGAGGAAGAATGGGCAGTTCAACATATAACTTTTTGAAGGGCGGTTGTCAATGGTCAATGTCCCGAAAGGAGTGGCATCGATTGATTGATTGATTGATTGATGATAATGATACACTAAATGTTTTCTTTTGGAATAGAAGCAGGGCATTTAATCTGGTAATTTTACAAATGTTTAAACTAAACGTGATCTGTTTCCGTTTCTAGGAATCGACGTCACTGCACTCCAAGCTTACCCATAGGTGCTCCGTCTTTCTCAGCAAATGGTGCAGGGTCTGGATACGTATGATGCATGTAGCTCACTGGTTGTACACTCTTCTGCTCCTTCCTCTTATGCGCGCACTCTGCAAGAACCTCGTTTAATGTAAAAAATTTGCAGCCTGTGGATTGCTGTTTCATCTTCGGTGTAATCTTCCAAAAGGTGGTCGTTGATTGATTTCAAAATGTCATTCCTATCCATCATAAATGTGCCCACGATTGGAGCTTATCAAGCCATGATGTTAGCTCTTACGTTGCCCTGAACCCCAGCATGACCATGACAGTAGATCCATGTCAACACGTGGAGGTCTGCGGCCTCCGCAATTGCTATTCACTCGTACCTCACCCATCCCTTCTGTACCTTCTGAAGTACCCTTGTTAAAGTAGTATCAGATAGCCATCTTAACGCTGAGGTCACTGTTTCCAACTCCATTCTCAAACTGGAGGTTATTGACATGTATGCCCCACTCCACTCAGCAACAAACTGTTATCTTACTCTAGCTGAGAAGCCCCAGCCTGATGTCCAGCTGCCCAGCTATGACGTCATCATAATTTGCTTTCTCTACTAATTTTTTAATAGTACAGGACTTGTATGCCCCCTTGTCGAAGACGTTTCTGCAAAAATTATTTCCACTTGATTTGGTTGTTAGTTTCAAGCACTAGCCCCAGTAGCTGAATTTTGCGACATACTTGAAAGATTAACGTTGGTTTGTTCTTCGCTCAAAGTGTATCACTCATTAACATGCGTTAATGTAAGACATAATCAAATTCAAATCTGTAGAAACATTTTTTTAAAACATGATTATCACAGAAATAAAAATCTTAACAAGAAAAAAAGTAACCACAGCAAGTCAAAATTGCCGTACAGAAAGTTTAGGAGCCTGCCTGTAACAATAAACACGAGAAAATGTAATTAAATCGGGTTATTGACCAAGACGCTGTTGTTGTTATGGATCTAGTAGCAAACAGGCTCTCACCATTCAGCCCAATGCCACGTAATGGTATTTGCATGTGTTCATCAGCTGTTGTCTAGTGACATACAAGGTGTTCCATATATCTGGTCGCGGATGAAAATGCATTTTCCTAAAATCGTTGAACACTGAGAACTCAAAGAGATGATAAACCGTTTCATATGGGTGTTTACACAGCTGACACTCAGGAGTATGTTGTGGTTGAATCCTTTACATGTGCCTAAGTGGGATGTGTTGGATGCTCTGATCTGTCCTTGGGAGTTGATTTACACTGTCATTTGGACTGGGGCTTGCGATATGTCGGTAGACCTCCCTCTCCGTGTTTCCCATGGCCCATCTGTTCAGCAAACAGAAGTTAATTCGAAAATTCATAAACATAATTGTGATTGTCAAAGTTGGTTGAATTTATGGAGAAATATATTGTTTTGTTGCCAAGATTGAAGTATACATTTGTATATATTATGACAACAGAAGTAGCATCCCTGCACTTCGGACAGACCTACAGATGCTCAGTCTCTGGTAGTAGACGGTGAAGGGTATGAATACTGATGTGGTCGTGAACTCACTAAGAATACAAACTAACGATCAATCGTTCCATGCGCCTTTCATTGCTTTAATCCAAACTCATGCAATATTATCGATTGCTGTGTTATCCCTTTTCTCGATGTCCTTGTCTAGTTTTAGTATTTCCCACTGTCTTGTTATTATGTCTTCACGATCTGTTCGTTCACTGTTGTTGTTGTTGCTGCTGCTGTTGTTGTTATTTTTTCTGTTATTGTTGCTGTTGTTGTTGTTGTTGCAGTCGTTCCTATTGTTGTTGCTGTTATTGCTGCTGCTGTTGTTGTTGCTGCAGTCGTTCCTGTTGTTGTTGCTGCTGCTGGTGTTGTTGTTGCTGCTGTTATTGTTGCTTGCTACTGTTGTTGTTGTTGTTGCTTGCTACTGTTGTTGCTGTTGTTGTTGTTGCTGTTGTTGCTGCTGTTGTATCCGATAATGTTGTTGCTGCTGATGTTGTTACAGTTGCTGTTGGTGTTCCTGTTGTTGTTGCTGCCGTTGTCGCTGTTGTTGTTGCTGCTGCTGTTGCTGTTGATATTTCTGCTGCTGTTGTTGTTGCTGATATTATTGTTGTTGTTCTTGTTGCTGTTTTTCCTGTTGTCGCTGCTGTTGTCCCCCCAAGGCGATATGCACTGCACTGTATTTTCTTTATTTTGCGCCTGTTGGCCCAGTGCTTCCGACTTCATCATGAATTATCTAAGGGTTTTATTCCCAGGGGTAACGGTCGGTGCTGTGATGGGTATCGAACCCAGCACCTTCTGGTTGTGAGCCGTATCACTTAACCACTAGCCCACGCCGTCCCCACCATAGAATAAGTTCTTGTACTAAGCAGAGATTATACCGATCGCAATCAAAAGATATTTTTTTAATGAGCAGTATTGATGTCAGGCACAACATACTGACCAGGACGACGCGTCAGAGTCAGCTACAATACACAGACCAAAACCACAATCTCTCTTCCATGGAAACAGGCTGTTTTCAAGGCAGCCTGACTGACGAGATGTGGATCGATGTGATCCCTGTAGTAGTCAGCGCCCAGCAGATGAAGCCAAGTATAGCACAACCGTCTGGAGGACTGCGGTCCATCTTCAACAGCATTCTCGGTATGTCTGAACGTCCTTTTCATGGCGCATGAAAGAGTAAACATACTCATTGGAGGCATTAAATAGCAACAATATGTGATGTAACGTTATTGTGGTTATTTTTTTGGTCTTTTCCACAGTTTCTTTTCACCTCTGCTTGCTGAAATTGTCTCTCTTAGTCTAATTTAAGGTCGGGGCCGTAGGAGATGTTTCCATTGTGTGCGGTCAACAGCTTCGTCTTCACAGGATTCTGAAACTATTTTCGCTTTCTCATGTTTCTCTTACACACATCTTTGAATCTGAACTGCGGTCTCCCGACTGCTTTGGAAAAACATGATCAAACATGACTAACAGTGTGGATTAGCACCTCGATATGCATCATGTTTGTCCTCGCAAGGGAGACAAAGTATCTGACGCAGACGTGGTAAGTGGAAAGGTTGTGCCCCCTTTCCTCGTGTACTAGGTAGTCCAAGTCTCGCTGCAGTAGAGAAGTGCATTGGTGACGCAGGCATTCTATAGTGACCCCAGAAAGTACACACGTTTTTCTGCGTCATCTCAAGATGATGACGTCAGTGATTGATCACATTTGAAAGTTTTATTGTTTCCGAGAATAAAAACGTGTTGAATTTCGGAAAATGGATCTTTAATAATTAACAACATAACAAGTAATGGAACATATTTTCGTTTATTCCGATGCTAAATCATTGTATTTACATAGTGATTATTTATGAAAATGACGTAGATATGGAATCTTCCTTTTCTTTGTTGGCTCTCAATCTCCGCTACCAAACCCTGAAAGGGCTTTGCAAGAAGCAGCATATAGTCCGTAAAACGGAATCCGTTGTGTCGCAGTTTACAGCTTAACCGTGATATTTGCACCTTTCGGTCAGACACATCCGACTTCAGCCAGCATTTTTGAGTACATGGTTAGCCTTCCGTTTTTGATCCGATCTACTAAGCCAGTCTGCTCTGTTGCAGCCTGTTATCCAAGATCACCGCGTGAAGGTGTAGAGGGTCTTGGCAGTTCTGGTTCGAGGACCACGAAACGAAATAACGAAATAATACTTCCTCTGGGGACTCGAGGTAAAGACGATGTCTTCAGATTTATCAACACGACATGGAGAAATGGCAAGCTTTTCAAAACATGGAGTGCACACGTAGTGCCAATATTGAAAAACAAAAAAACCTCCGGATGAACCAAACAGCTCTCGGCCCATCTCCCTAACATCGTGTCTGGCCAAATTAGCAGAGATAATGATAAACATACGTATCTATTGGTTCCTACAGAAATCCATCACCATGTCAGGAACAAGCAGGATTTATATGTACCTGCACAGAAGATCAGCTTTTTAGGGTAACACAAAGAATGAATTATGGTTTCCAGAACAACAGGCATACAGTGGTCATCTTTTTTTATTTACCTACAATAGGCTTACGATCGTGTTTTGAGGAAAGATCTTCTGATAAAGCATTGTATGTTGAAGACATGGCTATATGGCTGAGCCATGAAATATTCATGGGGCACGGAAGCTTCATGAAGACCTGGGGAGGCTGCAAGATTACTACCAAACATGGAGACTCTAAATTAACTGGCAAAAAGCTGTCAAAATTAATATAAATTTCATATTAAAGAAAAACACATTACATCCAGAAGTTGAAGAACAACGCAGTGAGACGTCTACCGCTATTAAATCGCATTGATGTACTTCGTTGGGATGAGTCTTTCTTAAATGCCTCAAGATTTAGAAACGTTGATACACTTCTAATACTGTTCACATGTAGAACTGTGTTTTGTTGTTGTTAATCTGCTATCTTTTATAACGTGTTCTGTTTTGTTCTGTTAAGTCAACATCATTTCACTCCATTGCTGCCTAGTTCCTTTCAGCAGAATACGGAGGGTCTAGATTCTAATAGTTCCTGTAGCTAGTTGGCTGTACACACTCCTGCTCTGGACTTTCTGACAAACCCGTATATTATTTAACCAGTTAGTAATTTGTGCATTGCTGTTAATCGACGGGTTTATCCCGTAAAGAAAGAGATGAAAAAAGACGACGAGATATGGAATGTGTCCAACATGAAGGAGATTCGTCGTAAATTTACTGAAAATCTTTGCTCCGAAGTGAACACCTTCAGTGTCTTTCCTAAATGCTGTTTTTTTAGAAATAAAAAGTCGGTAACATCTGCAACTCATGCAATCGTAAATGAGCTTTTATTTGCAACAGTTGCACAATTAAATGTAGGGAGGAAACCTTGATCTCCGTGGTCGCTTAGGCAACACAACCATAAAGTTGCTAATGACTCCGGCCTTCCGACTGCCAACTATTTCAATTACCCTGGACACAATGAAATGGTTTTCTATTGAGTCACTGACATCTTTTCGTGCTCTACTGATGGTCGACACCGGTTTGAACCCGAGAACTGTTAACAATTCCTAATTGGATGCGTTCAACTTTAGCACGCGAAAAGATTCCATGCCATCACGTAGGCTGTCTTGCACGTTCCTCTCTTTTGCACTCTCTTTCTCTCTCTCTCTCTCTTTTTTTTCTTCCACCTCTCTTTCTTTATGTGTGACAGTGGCAAGAACAGTAATACTGACACAACTCGGATGTGTCATTAGAAGCGGCTGATAGCACTCTTTGACATTTGACCTGAAAGAAAACCATGTATACCCCACTTTTCACACGGGACTAAAGTCTCTTGGATGGGAACTAACCTGCCGGGTTTGGAATAAAAGTATAACAAAACTCATTGGACGTGGATTTTTAAAACTGTTGAGTAGAAATAGAAAAAGGACATGCGATTCTTTTTACGTGAAAAATTGCTAGCATCATACACAATTCTCTTCAGTCGCCATTTCCAATACTGTTGCATTTGTTTCTCCTTGACTTTTACTAGAGTGAAACAGTTTCTGGTATGTGCACGTATTATTTGAAAGGAACTGCGAGATGTAAGAACAAATTTCAGTAGGTGAAGACAAAAATATATAGGCATGATAGCAAAATAGACCATAAATAAAACGTTAGAAGGAAACATCTACTCCATTATTTCTCTAGTATACTTATTTGTCCAATGTTGGAAGAGAAGATTTGATTGGTTGATCGATTATTGACGTCATCACGTGGATATAACTGTGAATATATTATTGAAAATTTAGACTACAAAAGCTCATTATATTGACAATCTGTAACAAGCAAGGACAAGTTAAGATTGCAAAAAAATGTGACGTGTTGAATGGTGTGGGTGAGATGGATAGATGGTGGATAGGTTGAAGAGAGAAGGGATGGAAAATTAGAGACGGGAAGAGAAAGAAGGGTTGCAGAGAAAAGGATATGGACAGGGTAATACACTGGTTGAAGGAGAAAGTGACAGGCGGGTTGGGAGAGAGGATGTAGGTATAGTTTTAAGACAGGAGAAGTTTGAAGAACTGGGAATGTGAGACAGAGTAAGGTTTCGAGAAGGAGAGCCTTGAGTAGTGAAACTGCTGATGCTTATTTCATGTTGTATGATTCAACTAAAAGTCAAACGATCTGCTAGTTAGACATATAAATACCTTGTAATTCTGTCCTTCGTAAGTGCAACACGTAATATCCGGGAAAAATTCACCTGACTCATCGCACAAAATGGCGTTGCAAGAATCAAGATGTATAATGTGACCGAACTGAAAATTAACACACAATCGGATTCAATTATATGTAAGTGAAGAAACGTATTCACGGTTGATTAAGTCCTATTATATTAAATTACAATATGTTATGTTATGTTATGTTCCGTTATGCTATGTTTTTCATAATCGACATTCCTCTACTCCCACAAGATATACGTGCTTATTCACTACCAGCAATTGGCAAAGGTGGGCGCAACAACTTTAACAAAAAAGGACAAGTCAATTTAAGGGAAATATTCAACTCAACCATTCAAGAAAGAAGAAGCTCGTCAGTCAAGAGGGATAAGGAAGCAGTGCTGAGAAAACCACATGGATTCTGTATCGCTGACCTACCTGTTTTTGTGTGTCTAGGAAGCAGTAAAATTTAGTAGCTGGAATGTTTGTAGAATATTCGAGCAGAGTACGGCTGATCTCACGCACGACGATTCAATGTCGTATCCTAAAGCGAGGAAATGCAGCCTCAGCTGATTGTTGTGGCAGGGCAAGCCAGGCCCATAGCCTTGGCTGGTGGATGGTCTAAAAGTGAAGCCCCGACAGGCGACCAGATAGAGCATTGCTCTGCTGGTTCGGCAACTTCTGCAGCTTGCCTTGTTCCAAATGTATTGGTATCATCTATCCCTTAGAGCAAACAAGGCAGACCGAGAGAGAAAGAGACCATACTGCATAGGCAACACATGGTCTCTATATTTATGTCCGGGCTTTGTGCTGAAGGCACAATAATTATCGTCTGACAAGACGAAAAGAGCCAATGAAAGTTTAGCTTAGTTTAGTCGAAGAATCAACGTCATTGCACACGGTTACCCACAAGTACTCTGTTCTTCTGCGTATTCTTGGAAAATCTCAGCACAATGGACGAACTCTTTAGCACCGGCGAGGATATCACAATAGACTGAGTTGATTTTTAACATAATTTTTAATTTTATCCGTGCAGCGGCCGTTAAGTCTATTCCAACTGGCAACAGATTTTCAATATGCGTGACACTGCACACGGGCGCCTGATTTCTACTACCTAGAGATCTGGGGAAATACCAGAAAGTCCACGTGAAAAAATCCTGGTCTCTACCGTCATTTGAACCCGCGTACTCCAGCATTGAGACTAGTGAAATCTAGTTACCGATATAATAAACCAATCTCACTGAATAGGATCAGTTTTCTGTCATTTCTAACAGGCCATTAAGAGCAAATGCATGCGAAATTCACAGGTACGTTACTACAAACAAACAAAAAGAAACTCTCTCTCTCTCTCTCTCTGTCTCGATTCCTTTCTCTCTCTCTCTCTCTCGCTCTCTCTAACTTTCTATCTCTCTTACTGTCCTCTCTACCAGGCCATTAAGAGCAAATGCCTGCGAAATCTACAGTTACCTTACTACCGAATCTCTCTCGTTAGCTGGAATCAATCCAATGTCTCTTTCATCAGACAATATGGTACGATGTCTATGAAACTCACAGTGAGACCTCCCTGCCAGCTTTCTTGAATTTTTTTTTTTTAATTTTAATTTTACGTGTTTTCCTCACTAATTTCTAACTGGCGGATGCGTCCTTATTCTACTCCATACCGTAGTCACCTGAGCAATATTAAGACGCATAAACTAGTACATGGATGCATGTGTGCGTCTGTATGTACTTATGGTATGTTTGTGCGCTGTCAGAAGCCAGCCCAACCAAAGTACAATGGAAGGGCCTCACCCTGAAGGCGAATGTGAAAGTTGTGCAAGAGTGTGATTGTTGGACAGAGTAAAAGGAAACAAGAGTGTGTAGAAAGAAGAAGAAGATCCATGAATCAGTTGGACGTCTAACGCTCTTCATATTAGTTGGTGAAGTAGGAAGGTAACGGATCCGAAAATTTAACTGCAAGTAAGACACAGGGCTTACCTCGTAATATTGTCCTTCGTACTGACAGGGCGTCATCTGTAGATTGGGAGTTAAAATAATTAACATTGCATAAATATATGCGGAGACGTTATTTGTAAACGTCAGTTCTTAGACTAGTTATTTCTTGTGGTTTCTGTTTGAGTGTAGTGTTTCAGCAGTTGCTCTCAACTTTCTTTATATTTGGACAGTATTTTTACATGAACTTTTTTGTGTTTGAAAAGAAAGATAGGAAGGTGTAACAGAATGATGACAGTGCAAGGGATGATAGAAAAACATTTTCAGGAGTGGTTAACATTTTGTAATAATTTGAGAGAGATTGGGACAGCCCACTAACTTTAACCATCTCTATCATCATGTAGCATGTCCTTTATATAACGTCGCTTCCATCACAGTCTGTCTGAAAGAAACTTGTTCCCTTGCCAAAACTCCAGCCTCCGCCACAGTCATACACAGGCATTCCTGGATATCGTGGTGACATTGTCTTCTTGGTCTACCCCTTCCTCTTTTACCTGGCACCATACTTTCCATCACTGTTCTGTCGAGACCGTTGTGTCTCTTGATGTGACCAAAGTATTTGCATTTTCTAGCCAAAATGGAATTGATAAACTAGTTCTCCTCTATGCTCAACTCTTGCCGAATGTCTAGATTTGTCTTTTTCTCTGTTCAGGGAATTCTGAGGATATTTCTGTAAGATTTTGACTCGAAGGATTCGATTCTTTTTCTAGAAGTTTTGGTAATCGTCCATGATTCGCAGACATAACCTGCCACAGGCAAAACACAGGCTCTCAAGACTTTTACTTTTATCATTGTGTTTGTTCTCTGCTATCTCTATCACCGTGTCGTGTAGTCATTTTATCCCCCTTTTCTTAATTATTTCCCCTTTCACATGTAAACAAAGGAAACTCTGAAACCTAATTTCTTATCACAAAAACATAGTTCATCATTACATTATTACATTATCTAGGCATGCATATCATTAATCTGCTAATCCAACTAGGACTAAATTATCTAAACAGAAGGTATAAATAAGAAACAATGATGTTTACTTCTAAACTATTAATCCAGTCATATCAAAGGTCATGTGCCCCTATATAATAACTATCTAATATCTTGAGTCTTGTGATCAATCGTCGTTGGCGTGACTGTGTGGCCAAAGACAGTCGTCAGCTTCCGTTCATCTGGTCTCCGCTGTGGAATTAAAGTTTTATCACATGAGCTGTGTGTGCTTGTTATCTGTGAAGTTTGGGCTTCACCTATTGTCTGTCAGAGGGAGTGGGGAGGGGGTGGGAGTATATCATGGGCCCAGCTGACAGGTCTTATATGGAAATCGTTCATAACAGTCTACGAGACCACACTTTAGGTGTCTCTTTACTTTTTACTGTTATTTCCAGCAGGCATGACTTGCCACTGTAATCTGCAATTAATCGTTCCAACAACTTTCTCGCTCGAATCAATCAGTTTTCTGTCATTTCCAGCAGTCTCATGAGCAGAATCAGTGGAATCCATAGATACCTAGCCACAACTTTCTCGCTCGAATCGATCAGTTTTTGTTGTCATTTCCAGGAGGCTCACGGGCTGAACCAGTGGAATCCATAGATACGTTGCCACCACTTCTCTACCGAATACCTCTCATTCAGTGGGATCGGCTCATCGTCCCTTCTATTAGGCAATAATGCGATACCTGTGAAACTCACAGCGTAAACCCTCCTGAACAGCTCCCTCTAAACTCTGTCTTGCTTAAGTCTTTATCCGATTCCGATGCACCCTAGACCCTGCCTCAACTCTTCCCATTCCAACATGGCTACCTGTCACGAGGTACCTCTGTCCCCACACCGTTGGTCAGCTCGTAGTTCGTGTAACTGCTCCGCCTGCACCTCCTGTCAATCCGTTAAACTCCCTGTGTTATCTTTTCAAAACTACCAACCTGCCTGTGAAAGCTTGTCAACAAATCATAGGTAGCTCAAATCCCCTACCAATTTATTTGTGTCGTTCTGGACAGTATCGCATGTGAGGAGCTAAATCCCCTACCAAAGTTTTCTGTATCTGTTAGCCACTGCAACATTGGCGATACACTAACTCTTCCCCCATCCCTCTGAATGACTTACTCCTTTCATGAGCACCGGCCTTACATATGTTAAATTGACAACCTAAACCTAGACAATAACTTCCCAATAACAGCGAAAGCAAATTCTTAGTCTGTAACTTCCCCACGATCCGAATCTCGGACAATGAAAATCGCCGCTGGCTTTGTTAGAATTTGTAGACGTTCTTAACTCTGACTGAACTCTCTCATACCTGCGCTAAAATATGTTTCCATTGTCTAAGCTACCATTAGCCCTTAGTGGCCAAATTGGAAGTTATATCTCTCCTGTTTCATGTAAGACATTTTCATACATACCTGACACTAACCCTATCCCATAACACCTAACTCTGACACTGCACTTCACACATACCTGACACTAACACTATCCCATAACACCTTACTCTGACACCGCACTTCACACATAACTGACAATAAAACTGTCACACTATGTTGCCATTGGTTGATACATCGCCTTACTTTGTCTAGTTCCCAATGGATCATTGGACAGCAATGTTGATCTTCATTGATTCCTAATTTGGACCGCTGTCTTTAGCTCCATCAGTAAAGTTCCAGTTTCCCTTTATTGATTCTTTTATTTCTGTTGAGCGGGTTGTTGTTTTAGTTATTTTATTTCCTTTGTTTTCACTTTTCTGAACTACCTGCCAGAATTTCATTCTGGGATAAATAATATAATCAGCATATCGTAGATTATGTATATTCAGTCCGCCAATTGATATTCCTGGCATTGTCTCTTGTCTCTCAAGATGAACTCGCTGTATAAAGAGAACAGGTCGAACAACAGAACACAACCCTGCTGCACTCTCCTTCTTATCGGTTTTTAATCTCCCACTTGATTGGTAATGCTTATAGCAACAGTCTGTAGTTACCATGGCGATTTCTCCCTATTACCTCTTCCCACGAAGCCTCGTCAGAACCCACTGGAGCATTGAAGTAAAACAATATGGGCATCTTATCTTCTACTGCGTTATAATGCGAATAGCGTCTCCAAATCTTGAAAGAACTTCTCTTCGGTGTCTTGTGAGTTACTCTTAGATTGTACATATGCGCTGATAACAGAGCCTTGTTTGTTACTGGTCAAGACGATGCTTTGGTACAATTAAAAGTTAATGAAACCCTTTTGGAGCACAGTAGGGCCCATTAACCATTCTCGTTTTTATAGTAAATTGAACATCAGATTCACACAGGTGTACTTCTTCTTCATCGTACGCTGTTTACAGCGATATTTACGTTGCACTGTTTTAATTTGTTAGCCTGTGGCTCAGTGCATCCGATTTCAACAGGCGTTTCTGTAGGGTTGCCCTCCTTAGCCTTTGGCTGTCCCCAGCCTAACTGCAAGGCAGCAGTTGATTTTGGTCAGAGTTGTCTCTCTTGGGAAGTTGTCTTGCAGGACTATCGAGTCTTCCCTACTCGTGTCTATAGGGTTTGGCAATGATATGATGGACTATGTACTAGTTTGTACTATCCCGGAAGAGAGGCAGTCCAGTGTGACTTTTTCCCAGGATCGTCACGTCCTGCCAGAAACGTAGCATATGCATATGAGTGAGGTATCTTTTTGCTCGCTTTATTTTCTCGGCTCATCTGCAGTGATGGTACGCCTAGCATTCCCCGCCACCCGGGAGGTTGTCACCATAGGGCAGGAGGTGCAATGTCTGCTGGACTGCATCTCTTCTGCGTCCATTGGAATGACTGATAGCAGACAGAGGCAAAGAGCGAGGAAGGAGTGCATTTTACCAGGTGCATTCCTGCGGCTCGACCGGGCCGGTCTGAGACGCAAATCCCAGCCATGTCGTAGCCTCCCATCACAGCGGTGCTGAGATTTAGGGCGGGATTCTGGCTTAGAGGCGTTCGGCCGTAGTCCCTCAGATGGTAGCTTATCAGCCAAGCACGTGGACCAAATGTCAGCGACCTGTGATTCCTCTCGAAATAGTGCATTTGACCAGGGGGCAAGCCTGGTCATTGCACGGAGATGTTGTTCGCCTGGTGCGGACATATCTCATGGTCAAGGCTTGAGTCTCAGCAGTTCGCAGTGAGGTAGCTGAGGGCACCCCGACCGAGAACTAAGTCTTCTACAAATGGTTTCATACCTTATCGATGTATGGGATGAATATCGAGCAGCTTCCCACCCGCTTTGATCGGCGGACGGCAGAGACCTCATTCTGCGGCTCGACCGGGCGGGGCTGGAGCCCCAGGTCCCCACCATGTCGAAGGCTCCCCTTGCAATCGTGCTGAGCTTTTGCGCGGGATTTTGGCTTAGAGGCGTTCGGCTGTAATCCCTCACCTTGTAGCCTCGCGCCGTTGGCTTATCAGCCTAGTACTTAAACCAAATGTATGCGGCTCCTCTTGAGTTAAGCAGGATTTCCGTAGCAACGCCCTGTCATTAGTAGGGTAAAACTGACCTATCTTCCGAGGGTCTATTTCCAGCACCCGTTCAATAGACAGGACGTATGAATAGAGGGCTTTTTAGTTTTGTCAATGACTGTCCTGTCTTCTGTGGGTCTAATACCAGCACACGTTCACTATTGGACCCAACGGAAGTGCTCTCAATTTGACAGTCATTCTACAGTATTATCGTGTTAAGTCAATTTAAGCCGCAGGCTCCACTCCTGGTAATGCTCTTCCGTCAATTGCTTTATCAAACACTGAATGCAGACCAACCGAGCCACAGAGGGCATAACCCCAGATTTCTAAGCATCCAAATCCAGCACCCGTTCCATATTGGACCCAAGGAAAGTGGTCTCGGCATGTCAGTCATTTCAGTGTTGGCCGTGTTGAGTCAAATTAAGCCGCAGGCTCCACTCCTGGTGGTACCCTTCCGTCAATTCCTTACACGGGTGTACGACTCCAAGTCCTACACATAAAAAGCCATAGCCGACTTCATTGTCTCTAATTTGGCCCTTTTCTGTCCAGCGACCCTTACTTCGGGCTTCTGTGTAATTTTGGTATCGTACAAGTTCTTTGGCAATTAGAGCTGATCTTCACTCTGGTCTGTAAGCTTCTGTACAATCCATGAGAATGCGAATATTCCATGCACCTAATATAAACTGGACTCTCAATTTTTTTGCTCTTTTCATAGTAGACAGCTGTGAAACGAACACTTTGGTGAAATTAAGAGAAAGTGACTTCCGCGTGAATTTGATTATAATGATAGGGAGTTAGTTGCGCAGTTTAGCCTCACTCTCCTGTCTTCAGCTATCCAGATTCAGTGGTAAGACATGGTCAAAACGACTGAGGGCAGATGGGGATGCAGATTTTCCTTGGGGTTTTCATCCGAAGCCTTCTCTGCGATCAGGTATCCCCCAGCATCAGCGAAAGGATAAATTACAGTCAGTAAGGGTATTATTATAAAGAGCTATTACTTTACTAACTTTGAATACTTGGAATTCCTGTATTCAAACAGCCAGATTGTTCCTGCCGCCAGGTAGCCTAGGGCTATCCTTAAAACGTTATTTATTTTACAATGTCTATTTCCTGCAGCTTATTTGGCCTGGAGGGAAGGCAGATTGGCTATTGGACAGGAATTTAATTCTTTTTGGATTTGTGTCTAGACAGAGGCTAACAGCCTGCCGTACTCTTATCAATTTTTAACTGTGAAGGGTTCCGTTACGTGGACAATGTGTACACGGGTTCTCCGTGTGTTTTGTGAATCTTCAATATGACTAGACGTCGATTTCACCTCCCTTAAGTACTGGGCACGCTTGAAAATTGTGCGATTCGAAATTCCACAGTTTCATACTTTCAATTCTCGATAAACAGCCGCCTTTCCCTCAGATATAGCGACCAACCCCCACCCAACTCCACCGGCTCCCCCTACCCCCACCTCCTATATTTCCCATATGATATTACACATAACAAAGTATATAAGAATATAACAGTTCATAACCATTTGAGTTTTATTTAAATTTTCTAACTATTTTCAAATCCTTGATTGTCTCTTAATCTTCCTGGCGCAGATATCCCCTTCTCGTGTCTCAAATTCTACCACTTCACTGTTTGGTAACCTCTGGGACACAGATATGTTGCAAAATGGTATACAATGACATGGAAGATACACATATTGGCTTCTTACGAAATCTTCAGAGCAAGCCTCACAGCACTCGCCTTCAACATGGACAGTGTGTTGACAGTCTGGTGGTATACAGTCTACTTCATCCACTACAAAGTTCAAATCGCTTTCACATTTACCGGATTTGCAATCATTGAAGACGATAAACGAATTCACCTGGGGAAAAAATATATGGATACAATGTTGTGTTTATTTTTTGCTCAGCATATTATCTTCTGAATCAAAACAGGCTGTATTGTAATTAAGTAGTGTTTATGTAGCAGGTTAACTTTCTCAAACTGAATAACTGCCCCTGAATTACTTTCCCTCTCAAATTATTAAATTGATACGATTACACAAACACAACTCAAAGAATTTATGGAACTAGCAAGATGTCCTCTCTGCTGTAATCGATCGCCAGGTTCGCAGTCTCTTGCTCAATTCTAACCTAGTTTTCTCCTTAACAGCACAATCTTTAGGTTAACTATGTCATTTTTTCGTGTTACTCGTCTCTTGAAACGTGTGTGACTTCTGGTATTCAGGTGGCCTAGTTCGTTAGGGTTTCAAACTGTAATAACAAATCTTCCCAAATTCATACTCATTGAACTGATCACTAGTGCTTTGTCAATACTTTTTGTATCTCAATACTCATGAAAAATAACCCGTAGGGTATTTACAACACTTTTCTCTCACAGGACGTAAGGGACACAAACTCTAGTGTTTTTTTAACACTTTTCTCTCACATGACGTAAGGGACACAAACTCTAGTGTTTTTCCAACATTTTTCTCTTACAGGACGTAAGGGACACAAACTCTAGTGGTTTTCCAACACTTTTCTCTCACATGACGCAAGGGACACAAACTCTAGTATTTTTCCAACACTTTTCTCTGACAGGACGTAAGGGACACAAACTCTAGTGTTTTTCCAACACTTTTCTCTCACAGGACGCAAGGGACACAAACTCTAGTGTTTTTTTAACACTTTTCTCTGACATGACGCAAGGGACACAAACTCTAGTGTTTTTCCAACACTTTTCTCTCACATGACGCAAGGGACACAAACTCTAGAGTTTTTCCAACACTTTTCTCTCACAGGACGTAAGGGACACAAACTCCATCTTCTTCTTGGCAAATACAATTTAGAACAACTTTTCTCCGCAAGTCTACCTCACATTGTAGTGATAACATCTACATCAGAAGAACTAATAAAGAAAAACACTCATTTCTGTCCGTTGCATAGTTAACTTTCTCTTGACATGATTTCGGACAATGACAAGTTATACTTTACGAGCAAAGCCAGGCTCTGATCGAGGGGACTTGAGAGATAGTCAAACTTTGTCTGAACTCTCGGCTATTCATAGCTACTCAGGCAACTTTCTGCTACACCTGCTTGGTTCATTGGGACCTATTTAATATATTTCCTAACGTTTGATGTGACACTGACAAGTAGTCTTAAAAAAACTTCATAAGAACGTTCAATCTCTAGTGACTTTAGGTCGGAATAAAGACAGTTACAATTTCCTTTCAATGGCCCTTTCGTTCAGCATTCACCCTTGGATCCATGTGACCCATCATATTCATCTTTAACACCATATTGTGAGTTTACACATGTGTACTCTTAAAGATGGAAATAACGCTCCTTTCGCTCCCCCATGTGACCCATTGAGACCAAATGAACGTTAATATCTTTAACTGTTTGAACAAAATGTGTTAACTCTTTTTCAGCATTTCGAGATTGTAGTTATTGTAACATGCTAACGGAAGTACCTCATTGTATTTTCATTTGTGAAATCAGCAAGACTTGTTTGTTAATAAACTAGTTTTTAAATTCAAGTGTGTAAGTTGAGTGAGCTCATGATTGACGTAATGATACAGTGTTCAATTCTCAGTATCCAGTCGACCCAGCTGTAAATGAGTCAATGGCTTACTATCTTTACTGGATTTTGAAGTCAAGATATTAGACTGAATCAGAAAATGTTAAAGCTCATTTTAAATTAAAATAGTTAGTACTGAAACACAGTGGTCGAGGAGTGAAACATCGAGTTCGAATCCCGTCGTATCTAAATTTGTGTGGTTGTACGATCGCTTCTCCACTTAGGGGAAGTAACGTCAACCTACCATACAGCGCACCTAATAAGTAACTTATAACAGCCAAATAGGATGGCAGTTTAAAGAATCGACGTTTTGCAAAGGACACGTTATATACTTTTATTATCAGTACACGATCCTTGTTTCTATGGATGGAATTGTGCCACAGTAGATACAATCCCCCCCTCCCCTCCCCATCGATGCCATGAAAGCTGACATCTCAACCACCACCGAGAGGCTGCACCAGTTATTCAAGAAGAAATCGATACAGGATACCATTCCCAAAACGTAGTAAGAAGGACACATAATCAAATTAACAAAGGAAGGAAATCTGGCCTCCTACAGTTACTGGCGAGATATAACACTCCTGGTAGTTAGTGGGAAAGTGCAGGTCAGGATAATGTTTGATTGTAAATAAGATAACAGATGGAGAACTGAGAAAAAAACAGGCAGGATTCAGAGAAGGAAGATCTTGTACATATCATATAGCAACGCTCAGAGTTATCATATAGCAACGCTCAGAGTTATCATATAGCAATCTCAGGAGTGGCAGAAACAAATATAGGAGACACCTATTATACGAACTTTATAGATTTTGAAAAGGCATTTGATAGTATAGATTGAAAAGCAATTTGGGACATACGAGGTGTGTTCAAATGAAATCGGACCAAACCGCAAGCAAGTGAACATACGTAAAGCGCATAATGACGTAACTTCTGATGTAAACAGCACATACCAACCGTCAAGTTTGCAAGATTTCATTATCAGTATCATAGATTCCTCAGCAGACTGTTGAAATCATGGCGGGTGTGATACGGAATCCGCCCAATGTTGATCAGCAGGTGGTGATTCGGTTTCTAACAGCTGAAGGAAGTCGACCAGTTGGCATTCATCGCAGAATGCAGACAGTGCATTGTGACAAATGTGCGTCAAAGACAATAGTGAAGAACTGGACAACGATGTTTAAAGAAAGACGCGAGTTAACGCAACAATATGCATCTGACCTGGTCTCGGAAGATCTTTCGTTAACTCACGTTCTTCTTTAAACATCGTTGTCCATTTCTTCACTGTTGCCTTGGACACACTTTTTTCATCATACACTGTCTGCATTCTGCGATGAATGTCAACTGGTCGACATCATTAAACTGTTAGAAATCGAATCACCGGCGTGGGCTAGTGGTTAAGTGACACGGCTCACAACCAGAAGGTGCTGGGTTCGATCCCCATCACAGCACCAGCCGTTACCCCGGGGAAGCAAACCTTTACAAAATGCAGGAGGAAGCAGACCCTTACATAAAATGCATGCTGAAGTCGGATGCACTGGGCCTACAGGCACAAAATAAAAACCGCAGTGCAACGCATACCGCCTTGGGGATTAGAGAAATAAGACTAACGCAAAAAAAAACAACAACAAAAAATTGAATCACCGCTCGCTTATCAACTCTGGACAAATTCCGTAACACACCCGCCATGTTTTCAACGGTCTGCTGAAAAACACGATGAGTCTGAGGATAATGAAAGTTTGCTAACTTTATCGTTGGTTTGTGTTGTTTACACCAGACGCGACGTCATCATGAGCATCGTACGTATGTTCACTTGTTGCAGTTTGTTTTGGTTTCAGTTGAACATGCCTCGTACTTAAGAATTATGGAATACCAGACAAATTTATAATATTTTTACAAGTAATAAAGAGGCCACGCGTTGAATAATCCACAAAGATAAATTGCTAAACCCATTTACAATTCAAACTGTGGTCAGACTTGGATGTCTACTATCTCCAACAATCTTTCTCATGGTCATGGGCTGAGTGATGCGACAACCAACAGAGGGTGGAAAAACTTGAATACAGTGGAGGAAAAACATGAATATAGTGGAGGAAAAACATGAATACAGTGGAGGAAAAACATGAATATAGTGGATATTTGACAGGCAACTAAAAAACATCGACTTTGCAGATGATACATGAATGCTGTCACATAAACAGCAGAGCATACTAGGATAGGTGGACATACTAACATATTTCAGCAAAGGTGGGATTGCAGATTAATGTGAACAAAACAGAGGACATTAGAATAAACAGCAAATAAAGAAACCCCATTACGATTGGTGAGCCGCGTAGCGCAGTGGCAGTAATACTATGACGATAAATTGACAGATAATTGAGAAAGTGCAAAGTTTTACCTTTCTGGGAAGTAAGGAAGTTAAAGACTGAGGAACAATCCAAGGTGTTAAAGCAGCTACTATTAATTGATGGATAGACAGAAAGTGTTTAAAATATGATAGAGATAAATACGCATTTACATGTGATAGTAAACAAAGACTTACCGCGAAATAGTTACCTTCGTATTCACAACAAATGGAAGTGAAAGATAGATCTCCACTTTCATCACAGTACCCAGTGGAGCAATTTCCAGCTGGGAAAGTTGTACCACGCTGTACAGAGGAAAAAACAAATAGGAAATATATATTAAGATACAAAATCATTTACTACTTCAATCAAACTTTTAAACGCCACTAACAATCATCGAGTTACAAATGAGAAAATACGAGATATAATTACAACAGCAATAGGGCATTTCGAAGACCTCTTGGTAAACTGTCAAAAGAAGCAAACTCGCTTGGTACGGTCACATATCGAGATCAAATGGTCTTGCAAATACAATCCTCCACGGAAAGGTGCATGGCAGACGACGAAGAGGCCGTCCCAAAAAGAGATGTGAGGACAACATAAAAGAATGGACCAATCTCCAACCAGAGGGGTGACGTGGCGTTGTGAGGATGTCTTCATGTCTGCTCCAACGACCTCACCGGTTACGGGATGACCTGCCCTGACCTGACTTCAATCATACTATAAAAGACGGATTTTTTCTTTTCAATTCTTTTCTATTCAAACATATATAAATATATGAGAAAAAAAGTTGTGCAGCCATATCTGACAAAATCCGACAAGATACGCCAGTATCTTCTCTGCAAGGCTTCAGATGGTTTGAAATCAAAGTTTTCCTTCTTCTAGATGAACTGCCTTCTTATGCTTCCGAGCCCCATCTTCCAGAAACTATTGGTTTTAAGGCGCCAGTGACTGGCCTTCGCCCCTTCTCATGTTAGTCAAAACAATTCTGCCGTACGAAGGCCAGGAGTTGGGCTTTATTTTCTCAGGGGCTATATGAGACACACGTCATGGGGTCATTTAGTTAGTGTTGAGAGTGCATCCTCAACCCCACCCCCAGCTATAACAACATTTACAACCAAGATGCACATTAAAATTAGAGTATTCAGCGCCAGTATCAAGTCGGTGCTGATGTATGGAGCGGAGTCATGGAGAACGACTAAGTCCATACAACAAAAACCCTTGTCCTGCGTTATCAGATGCCTGCGAAGGATAATGGGCATAAAGGGGCAGGATATGGTAAGAAATGAAGACCTATGAGAAAGAAACTAACATCATCTAATGGAACAACAGATTATGCAAAGAAAATTTGGTTGGAAAGGACATACTTTACGGAAGACTCCGTCCAAAATAGCCAAACAGTCCCTTAAATGGAATCCTCAAGAGAAGTGAGAGAGACAGAGCGAGAAATAGAGAGAGAGGTAGACTCAAAAATGCGCGGAACAGAGAATGCGAGAAGAAGCTAGGATTAATTAATTACACCTGGAGAGAGGCAGAGAGAGTAGATGATTACACCTGGAGAGAGGCAGAAAGTGATTACACCTGGAGAGAGGCAGAGAGAGTAGATGATTACACCTGGAGAGAGGCAGAGAGAGGTTACACCTGGAGAGAGGCAGAAAGTGATTACACCTGGAGAGAGGCAGAGAGAGTAGATGATTACACCTGGAGAGAGGCAGAAAGTGATTACACCTGGAGAGAGGCAGAGAGAGTAGATGATTACACCTGGAGAGAGGCAGAAAGTGGTTACACCTGGAGAGAGGCAGAAAGTGATTACACCTGGAGAGAGACAGAAAGTGGTTACACCTGGAGAGAGGCAGAAAGTGATTACACCTGGAGAGAGGCAGAAAGTGATTACACCTGGAGAGAGGCAGAAAGTGGTTACACCTGGAGAGAGGCAGAAAGTGATCACACCTGGAGAGAGGCAGAAAGTGATCACACCTGGAGAGAGGCAGAAAGTGATCACACCTGGAGAGAGGCAGAAAGTGATCACACCTGGAGAGAGGCAGAAAGTGATCACACCTGGAGAGAGGCAGAAAGTGATCACACCTGGATAGAGGCAGAAAGTGATCACACCTGGAGAGAGGCAGAAAGTGATCACACCTGGAGAGAGGCAGAAAGTGATCACACCTGGAGAGAGGCAGAAAGTGATCACACCTGGAGAGAGGCAGAAAGAACAGACAGGTCTATGGATGCTGGCCGGATGTTGTCAATGGCCTGTGTATCAAGTGGAACGAAGGACATTGATTGATTGATTTGATACACACATACAAGCACATGGGCAAGCAGAAAGAAATATAGATAGGCATGCAGGTAGACAGGGAGGCAGGCAGGCGGGCGGGCGGGCGGGCGGACAGATAGACAGATAGATAGATGGATGGATGGATGGATAGATTAATGGATGGATGATGGATGGATTGGGTAAGTGGGTGGATGGATGGATGGACAGACGAATGGATGAATAGATATAAACCGACAGACATACACACAGACAGACAGATAGATAGATGGATGGATGGATGGATAGATTAATGGATGGATGATGGATGGATTGGGTAAGTGGGTGGATGGATGGATGGATGGATAGACGAATGGATGAATAGATATATACCGACAGACATACATACATACAAGCACATGGGCAAGCAGAAAGAAATATAGATAGGCATGCAGGCAGACAGGGAGGCAGGCGGGCGGGCGGACAGACAGATAGACAGATAGATAGATGGATGGATGGATGGATGAATGGATGGATGGATTAATGGATGGATGATGGATGGATTGGGTAAGTGGGTGGATGGAAGGATGGATAGACGAATGGATGAATAGATATATACCGACTGACATACATACATACAAGCACATGGGCAAGCAGAAAGAAATATAGATAGGCATGCAGGCAGACAGGGAGGCAGGCGTGCGGGCGGACGGGCGGGCGGACAGACAGACAGATAGACAGATAGATAGATGGATGGATGGATGGATGAATGGATGGATGATGGATGGATTGGGTAAGTGGGTGGATGGATGGATGGATGGACGAATGGATGAATAGATATATACCGACAGACATACATACAGACAGACAGACAGATAGATAGATGGATGGATGGATGAATGGATGAATGGATGGATGATGGATGGATTGGATAAGTGGGTGGATGGAAGGATGGATAGACGAATGGATGAATAGATATATACCGACTGACATACATACATACAAGCACATGGGCAAGCAGAAAGAAATATAGATAGGCATGCAGGCAGACAGGGAGGCAGGCGGGCGGGCGGACAGACAGATAGACAGATAGATAGATGCATGGATGGATGGATGGATGGATTAATGGATGGATGATTGATGGATTGGGTAAGTGGGTGGATGGATGGATGGATAGACGAATGGATGAATAGATATATACCGACAGACATACATACAGACAGACAGACAGATATATATACAGACACACAGATAAACAGACAGGTAGACAGACAGACAGACATACAGACCCACATCTGTCAACTTACCCCATATGAAAACTCTCCGTATGTGCAAACAATGGGTAATGTTGTTGGTGGTGTTGTTAGTGATGTTGTCTCTGAACTTGTTGTCGTTGTCACTGCTAATGGCGTGGACGTTGATGTTGCCGTTGATGGGGGTGGTAGTTGTTCCCGAGAGATGCACATCAGTAGACACACGAGAAATAGCCTCTCTGCGACATATATCTCCGGCAATGTTAAACTGTTGCCCAGTCTGAGAACGCTCTGTAACAACACAACAGTGATGGAGTTGTTATTGTTTGCTAATGCCTACAATGAGTAGGTTACTCTTTGTGCGCCCTAAAAACGGCGTTAAGTGGCGGGTTATCGTAGCTTTCCTCACATCCCGAGCGTGCTGGTGAAGGTGGACCGGGGTCGCCAGGCGGTTGAGCTATGCTTGGCTTCATCTGTGTATCGCTCACTACTACAGGGATCAAATCGAACCTCACCTTCGTTAGCAGGACTGTTGTCGAGAACAACAGTCCGTTTCCAGGATGACCAACGAGGAGGTCAAGTAAGGGTCTTGGCCAGTATATTTCTCCTGACCCTGGCTAACATTGTCCGATAAGTGTGTTTTGCCTGACCAGACGTTGGCCTCATCGTTCCAGTGATGGGGATAGAAAATGTTATTATTTACAATCGCCAAACAGAAAACGTGTATTTTTGTTAGATAATTTTAGTCTTACCCTCCAGAATAGTTTTGACTATTGGACACATATGTTGTCGTTGTTGAATGCCCACAATGAGTGGGATTACACTTTTTTGCGCTCTAAAAAGGACGTTAAGTGACGGGTTGTCGTAGTGTTCGTCCCATCTCGAGCGTGCTGATGAAGGTGAACCGTAGTCCTCCCGGCAGTTGTTTTTTGCTTGGCTTCATCTGCGTTTCAATGACTACTACGGGGATCACGTTGATCCCTCACCTTGTTATTCAGACTGCATGAAAACATCCCGATTCAAGGAAGTACTACGAGGAAGCCAAGGTGAAGGTTTTGTCCAGTTTGCCTGAACCTGACTAACATATCTGACCAGTATGTTTTGTCTGACCAGACGTTAGTCTTCCTTCCCACTGGACACATATATTGTCGTGTGAAATTCCCTGTAGCAAATATAGCTACATTTATAAATTTGGGAAAAGTTGTTACTGAGAAACTTTTAAAAATAAAATATGGCAATAGTTCAAGCCAATATGTTGTGTATAGCAAGGAAGTCAGGCCATCGCATTAGATGTTTTCCCCGCCGTCTCTTTTTTACCTTGGGGCTACCACATTGCTGTCGCCGTGCTCCATCGACCATCGTTTCATCGCACCATCTCATCTGCTTATCTATGTTTTGCCGTGTGTGTATAGATTACCGCATCATTCACCAATGACAATCGTCGTATGTCAGAATTGTGGAGATAACGTTGTTTCCGGAGAGTGAATCTAACTAAGCGTCTCTCAAGAGAGGCCTGGGTCATTCTCAGTATGCTCCAGTGATTGTATTAGTGACCATGTCCCAGCATCGCCAGGAGCACAGTGGAATTGAAGAGATACGCTCATAAAATCTGGTTTTGGTAACTGTCCAGCACCGTATTAAAAGACGAGAAGGCTGCCCAGCCGTGCGACGATTTCTTGTCAATTTAGGTTTCAGGTAATTCTCCATATTGAGGAGGCACCTACGTTAGATGTACTGGTTGACATCCTCTAGTTGGACTCTGTCATAGAAAATTGTATCTCAATTGGAGAATATATATATATATGCAAAGGGGCTTCAAATGAAATCCTTCAATATATTATTTTGGTAAATGTATTCTGAATAAATGAAACGAATCAGGAGTTTAATTTGTTCACATAGTCACCATTGTGTTCGATATTAAGTCCCCCAACGTCTATAAGGTGCATGGATTACTGCAGAGAAAAAAAATTGTCTTGGTCGCGTATGTAGTCACTCATGCACCACCTGCTGGACTTCCTATTCAGACCTGAAAGTCTTTCCACCCAATGCCTTTTTTGTTCGTTCAAAGCCGTGAAACCACTTGGATTTATGAGTACGGCGGATATGGTAGATACTGAAAGTGGACGTCCTCGTTGGCTGCAATCGTTGCAGAGGCAGTACGGGCTCGAGCATTCTCATATTGCAAAAGGACACCTTTACTCAGAAATCTGCGTCGTTTCATTGGATTGCAGGTCGAAGATGATTCCTCAGAAGATATGTATATATGGCACTGGTAACAGTGTTCCTCCTGGGCTTAAACTGCTCTAAAATAACGTCTCGTTAATCCCAAAAATAGAGTCAATATAACCTCCCTTGCAGATTGCTGCGCGGAACTTCTTCGGTTTCGATGAGGAGGAATGGCGCCATTTCTTGGTCGCTATCTTCGTTTCGTGAACCCACCTTTCATGTCCAGTAACAATTCTTGCTAGGAAACCATTACCTTCTTCTTCAAACCGCTGCGAAAGTTTGTGATTCTATCTTGGCTTGGCTTCGTCCGTTCTCAATCTCCCGCTACCAAACCCTGAAAGGGCTTAAGTAGCAGAATGTAGTCCAGAGAACAGAATGCGTTGTGTCGTAGTTTACAGCTTCACTGTGATATTTGCACCTTTCGGTCCAACACATCCGACTTCAGCAAGCATTTTTTGAGTACCGGGTTACCATTCCCTCTTCGATCCCTTCTCCTTAGCCAGTCTGCCCTGCTGCAGCCTGTTATTCAGGATCACCGATTGGAGGTGTAGAAGGGTCTTGGCAGGTCTGGTTCGCTGGCCCTGATGCTAGCAGTCAGCTATGGGTCGCTGACCACTGCAGCTCATGCGCTGCTAAGTATCTTGATCATGTGATTCCATCTGACATCATTGTATGTGTACATCAATTAGAGAAACATTAACCAACACAGACCGACACGTACCTTGAACAGCGTTCCATCGAACACACAATGAGGAGCGTCCGGGACAATTTCACCTTTATCGTTACAGATCAAGGCGTTGCAATAATCGACTAGGATTCTCTCACCAGACTGAAAATAAACATAATATTTGATATGAGATCATGTCATGGAGATCATTATATACAATTGTATTTGTTGTTGTTGTTGTTATTAATGGTTTCTTTTTCTTGACTGAGCTTCTTCTTCGTTGTTGTTGAACGGGACTGGACATTCACAACTTCAACAAACGGTAAGAGAAGAATTAAGATTGAGTTTGTTGTTTCAGATCCCAGATCTAATTGTCTGACATCTCATGGATTAAAGAAAGCTGTGTGTTTGAGATCTCAAGGAATAAAGAGATCAGCGTGTCCGACACCTCATGTATTAAATAGATCCTTGTGTCTAAAACTGATGCCTATTACCAGCTGAACAGAAGAGAGCAGGTCGTGGTCTTCAGACTCCGCACAGGCCACCACAGACTGAGGTACACCCATTTCAATAAACTGAAGATAGGTGGCACTGACGAATGCACGTGTGGTACAGGGAAAATGACCGCTGAACATCTGCTGCAAAATTTCCCGACATACGAGGACCAGAGAAAGCACATGTGGCCATCACCAGTGGCAACATTAGACAAGCTCTATGGCAGTGTCGACAGTCTCAGGATGACAGCTGCTTTCTTAGAACAAATTTAAGTTGACGTTTGACAGCGTACCAAGAAGAAAAAGAAGAAGATCCTTGTGTCTGACACCTCATGTATTGAAGAAAAGCTTGTGTCTCCTCCGATCATTGGATCCGAAACCTCATGGATTAAAGTGATTTTTGTGCGCGACATCTCATGGATTAAAGAGCTCCTTGTTTCTGACACCTCAAGGGTTAAGAATATCCTTGTGTCTGACTCTCGGTGCTTGCCCATGAATTTAAAGATTGGATTGAGATCTATTGTTTGGAAGAGAACATTAGTTCAGTTCAAGTACCACCTCCACAGCGAAGGTCGGCTACAATGGATCTCCAACGTCATCTATCTCTTATGTTGATGGTGCAATCTCTTATGCTTTTCCCTGTCCATATTTTTTATGTTCCTCCTACATTTTACCGCTATAGCGTTGTCTGCCTTTAGCACGTTTGTTCTCCATCTTTTCTTTTAGTATTGTTTTCATCAATGTATAACGTCTTCTTAAGTGATACAAATATGTTAACTTTCTTTGTACCCGTAATGTCTTCAATACTTCCTTAACTGTTTTCTTTTCTTTCTATGAGATGGGTCCAATTCTTTTATTTATCGACATCCCAAACACATAAATTTCTTCCCCAAAAGTGTGTTTACTATCCACGTTACTACACCAAAGATATGAAAAAACAAGTGGAAAAAAAATGAAAATTTATTACAATTTAATGTAATTAAAATTAAAAATAGGTATGGTCAGATACTGAACCGAGTCCGAAATATAAACGAAACTTACGTTACGACCAATAGGCCTTCATCAGGAACAACGAAAAACCAAAAAAACTGAACTAGCGAGTCTTTTAAGAAGAGAAGAATAAATAAATGGGGATGTCAACATATTAGAAAACAATGGGGTACTTATCTGATAAATCGTCTCTCATTATTTCTTATCAGGTCGGGAGCCAGATTCCAAGGTAGACTAAAGGTAAAGACCGGCTTACATAACGCCTGATCATTCTCATTTGTAATGTGTGAGTGACTTGTTTGTATGTTAATGTACGACTCAGGCAGGTGAAAGCAAATGTGGCTTTCACTATTCTCTTTCTGAGCTGTATTTCCATTCTCCCGTCTTCTGTTATTGTATTTCAAAGATTGGACTTGTACGTATCTACCTTGCTTGATATGCTGAGGTTAACGACAATGAAAAAGCTGAAAGTTTGGCTTAGAAAGCCTAATTGCAAAGATGTTCAATTTGGGTGAAGAGAAACATATATTAGCATTAATTCATGACCGCTTGGTTTCTGAGGACGAAGAGGTCGATGGATTGGGAACTGCAGGTTTTAATAATGTGATTTGAAACGTATATCGAGCAGGAGTAGGTAGCCAGAGAGAAAGGTGCAGGAGTGTATACGCCCAAGGAGCTACTTGAAATGTTAGTGTTCATATCACTCGCCACATAATATGACAGACTAAGTACCTATGGGTCTGCACGGAGTGGAGTGATGTCGACACTGCATAATAAAACATATAGCCTCCATTAAAACGAATGTACGTGTAAAATGACAAAAATACTTTTGTAAAACAATTATCGGCTGTGTTACGAGAGTGTACTGAAGGGGCAGTCCGCCATGAAAACTTCTAGATGGTAGCTGTGACAGAATCACAAAGATCTCGAGCGTGGATCTCGAACCAAGAATTCATTGAAGGCAAATTGTGACTCTTTATTACAGTTCAAGGTTACTAGAGAATGAACATTAAGAAGTTGTATTTTCAGACCTCTGATCCGGATGACACCAAACTAGAGCAAACCCTGTTAATAGGTTAGTCTAAACTACGCAGGTAGGAAGCAAAGAGATGAGTATCACGTTATGAATAACTGAGATTCAAGACAAAGTTTAACTATATCCCAGTAATTCCGAACAACGCATGGCTTTGGTCTGTAAAGTGAAACTTTTCATTGTCCGAAATCAGGTCAAGAGAAAATTAACTATGCATCGGACAAAAATTACTGGTTTTTTTTCATTATCCATTCTTATTTTATACAATGGTGACTTATGTCAGAAACGAGTTGGTAAAACACCAGGGAACGCTTCCCTAAGTCTTGAGAGAGATAAGTGTTGGCAAAACACTAGATATCACGTCGAATTCAAAAAGCCATTTTATTCCACAGTGAAACCTAAGCGAACAAAGCGGTCGGAACGTCAGAAGTCACAGATTCGTTACAAGAGACGAACACCAGGAAACACTTATTATTACATTATGTTGTTAGTAAGAAATAGATTCGAATTGATTAAGAGATTACGAGCCTGGGGATCGATTGCAGCAGAGAGACCATCTTGCTAGTTCCCTAGATTATATGTGTTCTGTTTGTGTAATCGTATCAAGTTATGTAATAAAATTCATTAATTATTATCTGAAGAAATGTTTTCAATTTGAATAATATGGGATTAGAAGTCATTCAAGGGCAATTATTTAGCCTAAGGGAGTTAACCTGCTTCATTAAAACACAAATCTGCTCGGAACAAACAACGTCAGTAAGATCTAGCAAGATTTGCATCCAATGTATCGACGTGAAAATAGAGGTGAGACAAAGGTGTAAACTGCCCCCCTGCATTTTTTGATATTTAAATTCAACAGATGTTAAAGTAGATGACAAAAAATCCTTTCAGTGTCGTAAGAGGTTTGACAATAAGCAACACTAGATACATTTTTTTAAGATACTAAATTTAGGATTCATCAATTAATGAGTTTTTAACCTTTCATACACATACGCACACACTAGCACGCGCTCTCATGGTGAACCTCATCCACTGCGCTTTGTTTGGGTTTGATTACGGACATCGCCCTAACCATCATAGGTAAATACAGACGCACACACGCATTAAAGCACTGTTTAATACGCTCAGATATTGCCTAAAAGTATAGCCTGTGGTGGAAAGCGCCGTGCATCTGCCAGTTGAATACAAAGAGGCGAACCTTAAACGGAAAAATATCATACAGTTTTTGTTTGCAGAAAATGAACACAATTTACACAACGTTGCTGTCAACAATATGAGCGTACAGATTTGACGTCAACTTTGAGAAAACAAAAGCTTTGATTCTTTGCAAAACAGACAGACAATAAAATGTGATCTACTGGAACAAGTACAGAGTTTACTTTCTGGTACATATAATAACAACGGAAGAAGACAGTTGAGAAAAATAAATCAGAAAGTGGATAGTTTTGTTAAGATAATAGTCAATATCATGTGACACATACTGATATTCATACAGATAATCAGAATTTGAAAATGTGAATGGCCAAGTGCTAACAGGAAAAGTAAGATGGCCGCGCCTTAGTGACTGTGCTCTCGACTCTCCGGTGTTTGTGTCGAGTTTTCCGATTTTTGATGGTTCCTGTCCGGATTATATTTCAGAGCTCCATCACCAGATGGTATCAAGGACTATATTCTGTAAATTTGATATACTTTGATGGGTTATCGTGTGTCTTATGCTGAATTTCCTTGCATTTCATGTCTGGGTCATGCCGTGGGAACCCAGTCCATGACGGAGTTCAACGTTGCGCTTAACTGCACACCAGAATTCAGTGCAGATTATAACTACTAAGGACATATTTGCTCGGACTGAAGCCGTCTTCTTCCTTATCGTCCCTCCCTCCACCGGAGGTTGCACGATACCTCTACCAACCTCGTATTCTCAGTACAGCAAGGGTCACGCGGACCAACAGGTGGACACAGTCAGAAGCCTCGGTTGCGGGACACGTAGAAACAGGTAGTTTGACACGGACGGGCACGGAAAGCTTGACACAAACATTGGTCTAACACACTCCTCGCGGCCCTCATCCCAAGTCTGCGGAGAACACGACACCACCTGGGGAGCTTGTAGGGATTTTGGTCGACACGCTACCCATGGACATAGCCTCAGCAGTTGGACATGGTAGTGGTCAATTGACGCAGACATAGCCTCAGCAGTTGGACATGGTAGTGGTCAATTGACGCAACGGCCTTTGACGCCTACGCGACCATTATTATCATTATTATTAAGTGCTATATATACTCGTCACTACACCATAGCACGGGTACAAGGACATTGAATATTCAGCTGGAAAAAAAGAATTTATTCATTCGAGATGTGGTTTATAGAGGTTTTTTTTATTTCTTATAGAAATAAAAGAAAACAAATCCCGAAGCACTGGTAACATTGGGAATGTGGAGAGAACTGCTCTCAGAGAACAAAGTCTAGATATTCGGTTATAAAATAAAACATACCACTTTGATAAAGGCTGTACTAAAGGATGGGGTAGAATGCAGTCTCCAAAGATGCAGGTAACGTTATCAGTGGTCGGATAACATCATGTCTATAAGATTGCAACATTAGAGTAAGAGATAGAGTACGCTGGAGATCCATTCCCGCCGACTTTAGTTGTGAGGTGTCTACCTGAACTGAACTGTATTGAAGTGTTATATAGATGTTAACCAATTCAAAATAAAGAAAGCATAACATTGTTTAACAACTATGCTCGGATGCAGGCTTTCTGTAAAAGAACAAAGCTGTAGTGGATTCCTCTGTTCCAGACGAATCGTTATATACTAGTCAAGATGGAAGCGCAACGTTCATTTGATTTGGATGGAGGAAAAGAAAATACGAATGCAAATATTGAATCGGTGTATTTTTTAAGGCAGATAGTAGGCTTGAACAGGGAAATCGAGAATATGTGTCAGAAAGAATTTGATGTGCTTTATTGGTTGTCCTCGCTACTTAGGCAAGCGAGTGTTAGTTTAGCAATAAAGCAACAGAAAATTTATTCCGGATCTGTGTTACCAGAGCCAAACATGGTTCCTGTCCAAGGCGCGTGAGAGCAGTTATTTCGATTTGTGAAATTACGTGCGTAAGGGAGGTCAACTGTGTTACAGGGAAAGACATAAAACGAAATCAAGATATTTGATGTATGATCCGCACTACGTCTTGTGCAGAGTTCATTTTTAGGCCCAAAATACACTGGTTCGGTCATTTCATGAGAAGCCACACTCGTCAACTTTCACTGATTGCTTACAACGCTGGAAGACCTGACTACATGGCAAGAGGGAGACCTCCAGGCAAGTAGATACACGACTTTAGATTCATTGTGCAGCAACATGGGCTAACAACGAGTTTCGTACAGGACAAACAACTTGAGCTTCCCACAACGCTCAACTGCGTAAGTGGAAAGTAAACATTTTCTAACGCTCTCATTGTAAATATGCGAGATTTAGCAAGTGACCGTAAAAAGCTGTTAGAATATTTGCAGCAACAATTTTGTCCCATCTCAACTAAAAAAATGAGCGCGGCTTTTGTATTATTTGTAGTAGTTTATATTTGGTACTTACTTGATATGTGACACCTTCATGTTGACATGCAATCGGTATCGTTGCTGCTGCACTTGTTCTGAAAAGGCAGGCTAGGGCACACAAAATAAATATTCTTTCTTTAGCCATTTTGGAGCGACACCGGTAACAGCTTCCTGTGTGATAAATGTCCTTAGGAAATAATAGAATAGTATTAGAAAATGTCCATATTTATAGCCACTGTGTAGACCGAGAGAAGCTCACATATGGGTAGATGATTAGATCATTACAATTTACTTTGAAATGCGGCAGATTGGAACTTCTGACAAATAATGACTGACAGCTCCTTTATTTCGCTGAGGAAATTGAATTTGTTTTCTTATGGCGTCATCTGCCTTGCGATCAATGGCATATTTAAATATGTATACTTACTCCTTTTCTGGTGCATGTGGTGTTGAAGCTAACATACTGGGTCTGTCACTGCTCTCAAAAGTCAATACTACAGGTGAGAATTACAGTAGCCTCAGGCGAGAATAACAGTAGTCTCTGGCGAGAATGACAGTAGCCTCAGGCGAGAATAACAGTAGTCTCTGGCGAGAATGACAGTAGCCTCGGGCGAGAATAACAGTAGTCTCTGGCGAGAATGACAGTAGCCTCAGGCGAGAATAACAGTAGTCTCTCGCGGGAATGACAGTAGCCTCAGGCGAGAATAACAGTAGTCTCTCGCGGGAATGTCGCACGTGAGGTACTGGAGATTAGTAATGGGTTATTTTATAGAAACTGCTGTTGTTGTAGTTGAAGTGTTGAACACATCATTCCAATAGGCCCCTGTTTTTGTGTGTCTTTTTTATTGGAATTTGCGGTGTAAAGTTTCCTTATTCGGTTTCCTATCTTCCTATTCTGTAAGTCTGGTACCCATTTACATCTGATTTGACTAGATAGTTTCACCATTGCGGAATAACCCCGACAGCTTTGACACGATATGCAAGATCTTTAACTGAAAACGATATCAATTAAGTGTGTCAGTGACATGTGTCAGTGACATTGTCATGTACGTCAGATTTGTGTGTGGAAGACAGTGTCATGTGTGTTACATATTATGTGAAATGAGGTGTATATAGCATAGAAGAGCTGAGACAATAATACAACATTTTAGCACAGGCGGGTTGTTGTTGTTGCTTAGATGTTTGCCTCACTAGTTTCTACTGGCGGAGGCGCGCCATTTTCCACCCAGACCGTAGTCCATTGGGCGATATCAGGACGCATAAACCAGTGCTTGGATGAATGTATGCGTCTGTATGTACCTATGCTAGGTTTGTGCGCCCTATGAAGCTAGCCCAACCAAAGTGCAATGGAAGGGCCTCACCATGAGGGCGCGTGTGAAAATTGTGCAAGAGTGTGACTGTAGGACAGAGTCAAATGAAACAGAGTGAGGTAAGAAGAGAGAGAAGGGGAAGAGTGGCCCCCAGGGTGAGCATCGTTGCAGAAAGTATGAGCACAGGCGGGTGAGGTCAATTAGAGGCCGATATACGGTGGGAATTCTCCAGCAAAGACGAGCCCAGTTTTACTTTTAGTTATTATTGACGGGTTTGGGAGATGGACTACAAGATTTAACACTAGGAAGGCGGTTGTTAAAGATGGTGGCTAAACGTTTAGATGGACAGAGGTGACGCTAGATATCGCCAATGTTGTAGTTGCTAGTTGTTGCCATGATGTGATAGAGGGTTAGATACGTCGATAGTTGTAGTATAGTCCGTCTTTTAAATCAAGAACAAGATTCGAAGCAATTTTCTACAAAACTGCATGTCATATCCAAATTATTTTCGCATGCAGCTGTTAATACAAATGACGCTAAAACATTGATATTATTTAATCTATAGATCTTAAGAGTTTTGCAGATCGTCGAATTCCTTTGATCTTTTGGGACCATTGCAAATAAATGGAATTAGATTTAAGATGTTACAGTACTTAGTTTAATTTCTTTGTAGTATTTTGTTCAAAGGCGTATCGCATAAATGGCTTGATAGGTCAATTGATTGTTTGTGTTGCCTGTTATGTACAATATAAAAATGGCACCAATATGCAACAGTTAGTATAGCCTTTCGGTCTCCATAAGACCCCAACGTTGTACCAACTGAGCAGTTAATTTTAAGTTGCTTAAAGCAATTGAATATTGAAATGTCTTTGTTGTCATTGTATGTGCACTTAATTGTTTTGACAAACCAACGCTTATTCATCCAAGTCTGCTAATCAGTATTTCCACAAAAGATTATATGAATCATACCGAATCTGTCGATTCAAAGAGGTTGATAATTGTTACTGGCTGGACAAAATATAATTGCTTTTGTTGCCAGTACTGTTTTTCTACCCGGAGCACAAGTTCAACACACTACTTCCAGAACTGAATGTCTATGTTTGGAAGGTACTCACGTGTCAGCACTTCATCATTACACATTTTAAATGCCCTGTTCTTTTCGGCAACTTGTTCTCTTATTTTATCCTACACAATCTATATCTGGTTTAGATTCGCATGATATGCAGGTAGTCTCAGAGAAGTGTGATCGTACTTGTCTAAATTCAGTTTTTCTTTAGCTAGCCATGTCATAATTTGAGTTTTTGTATTTGATGCAGTTGGTACTCTTGTCTTCCTATGATATTGTATTGTGATAGGATGCATTATCCATTACTAGGCATGACGGTCTATCCAGAATTGGAAGCAGTTCATTCATCATCCAGTGCCGAAAATCTGTCCATTCATTTCAGTGTGATAGTCTCTGCCGTCATTACTTTCTGATTGGAAAATAAGTAGCTTACACATTCCATTTTCGATAGCTTAACCTGGTATGTATCCTGGGCGTTCTCCCATAGCCTTTCCATCTCCTGGTGACGACTGCAAGGCAGCAGATTGGTTTGTTTACCATGTTTCCTTCCACGTGGCTAGAGCTTATTGCGGCAGTTGCTCGCTAGAATGTACCTGTGACGAGATCTGAATGTCTGTGGTATGTGCAGGACACTTTTGGAAGGAAGTGTGTTATGATTGTATGTGTATGCACAGATCGACCGAGTATGTAACCACAAGTGAGTACGTGTTCTGACTACAAGTGGCGTGATATAATTACCAATGAATGCACAGATCGCCTGAACATACGTGAACCGATTGTATGAGGATGTACAGATCACCTGTTGGAAGGTGATCTGATTATATGCTAATGCAAGAACGACTGAGTACGTAATCCGATCGTGAAGACGAATTTGTGAGTGTGTGTTTAGTGTGCAGACAAGGTGAGTGCAGCCACTAGAGCTTGGGTTATATGGTTTGGGGTAAATATCAGGTAGTGTTTAAAACATCAGATGTAGTTCAATATATATTTATACTATTTTTATTATTTAGTTTAGATGAATTTTGTCGTTTTTGTTAATATGGTTTTACTGATATGCATGTTAATAAATGATAATGTTATGTGTTATGACAAGATAGTGTTTACTGTGTTATTTACTGTGTGAAGTCGTTTCGTGGTGAAGATAGAGGTTTAACTTTGTAGATAAGTACTACCCAGCAGTTAAGCCTTACGCTGCCCCACGCCGAAACAGCAGGTGAGGATTCACTGGAAACTATAATCGCAGACCTGCACACAGGCGGTTCAGGCCGTTTAGTCGTTCTTTGCTGACTTGAGGCGGTAGGGGAACCCGGCAGCTTACCTATGTAGCCTTAGGAAGGAACTAGAATAGTTGTCCAAAATATTGTCTGATTCACTACACCAAAACCAACATGTCATTGCGTGACGGGCTGTCATTATATTATGGTCGATAAATAGTAAAGGGAAGGGGCCTATTACACTTGCCATATGGAATGTTCGTATGCACATAGACACTTATAGGGCTAACTGACCAGAGCGGGGCAAACATGGAAATGGCTAAGTATAACATTAGCTTAGCCGCCCTGAGTGAGACATGAGGGGGGGGGGGGGGGGCTCTCTACACTTTATATGCCCAAAATATTTGTTAATAATAATAATAATAATGTTTGCTTAGGCCTCTGAAGCCCGTTGCTTCGGGCGGCCACATCCATTGACCCACAGCTGCTGCGTTGTTCCAGGCCTTGTCTAGAACGGAGGTGGAGGCTGCTACCTGCTGAAGCCATATTGTACTATCTCTTCTGCGCCTCCAGCCGGTCGGTGGAAAACTTTTGGCGCTGAGAAAGGACTTGTGTAGCCTCTTGTGGGCCGTGGTTTTCTGGTCAACATGACCGAACAAAGAAACTCGGCGGCGGTCAAGTGTTTCTGAAATTGGGAGAAGCTCTGTTTTAACATAGACCTGCACGTTGCGGATGTAGTCATTCCACTGGATGCGCATGATATGTTCCTTCCCATTTCTAATCTCGTCCCTGACTTTGTTATTTGTTTGTTTTTCCTTTCATGAAATGTGGCCTATTCTACTGTACATTCACATTTCCAGATGTTCTATTTTGTTCTTCAACTGCCTACTAAATTTTATGTTCTCACTCCGTGTAGTAATGATGAATATGAATAAATGTTTTATTAATTTTTTTTTTTTTTCATTTTCCCATTTTCCGTTCTCAATTATCTGCTGTTTTGGTTGTTTTCTTTTTTAATTGGTCCTTGATAAAGATAGTATATGATTGAAACATCGGTCATAATTTATTACTGTTTTTTGTAAAACTGTATTTCATCCTTTTGCGTTTTCCAATTATCTTAAATTTAGACAGCTCTCATCAAAAAAGTTTGTTTTTCTCTAACACCAGAAACTGTCATTACGAAAATTAGCCGGATCCAAGCTGTCTGGTCTTATAGAATGTTGATCAAGTAAAGAGGGGCGTCTGGGAACACTGAGTAGGAGTTAGTACAGTTAGCGGGCTACTGGTTCCATCTGTATACAGACTCTTTGTAATTTAATGAGGAAAAATGGCCACCTCGGGTTTGTCTAGAGCCGTACGTTCTTCTACTTTATTCCCATTGCTGGGGTAGTCGAGGGGCTTATAGGCTGAGGACCACAGGCCGCTTCGCGACTACTGTCGCCACGTCGTGTGCTAGCTATGTTTGTTTAGTTAACCCACTACAGATAAACAACATTTACCAGGGATTCTATCAACTGATTTTGTCATCGAAAACATTCGGTCACGCGCTACTAGTTTCCCTAGAGCACTTTGTCGATAATTCTGAAAAAATCTAACCCGATTTAGAACATCAAATGATATGAATCTGTTACCAATCTCATCTGAAGAAGACAAGGCAGACATAACATTTTTATCATTGATCGCTTGGGAGACGACACAATAGCAAAAACTAGATGAAATTAACCAGCCAAAGAAAATCGCTGTCAATCATTCTCAGTAAAAAGTAACAATCTGCCGCATTTCAAAGCAAAATATGGAAATGGCTTAATTATTGGTTTATATATTTATTCACCCGCACGTCTATTTTCTTCCCACTCCATATCGTAGATATAAATATGACAATTTTCTAACGCTAGCTACTATTTCATTACGATACAGGAAGCTTCATCACACAGGAAACTGCTACTGAATATCGCGTCCAGAATGTCTACCGAAAGAATGTTTTTCTTGTGTGCAATAATTTGTCTTTTTAGCACAACCAAAGCAAACACACCGATTACATGTGAGCACAACAATACCACGTATCAAGTAAGTAGAGCAAAGTTTATTATTCACCTGTTTGCTTCCAATGAAGCACAGGACCCCACTACAGCTGTATCCCATTACAGAAAGTATGTATACGAGTAGCTGCAGTGATTATTTCTTAGAAAATGTCTAACATAAGTATGTTGTTAGTTTCAAGCAAAAGCCTCTTTAGTTGACTTTTACGACATGTTTAGACGTATAAGTTGGAAAGGTTAAAACAGAAAGGAAGGAAACTGGCCACCCCCACCTCACATAATCTGCGGCTTAGTACACGAAGAGTTATCTTCATCCCCTACGGCAATTATTGCCATGGTCTGACCTTTATCTTTATAGAAGATTACATTAGTTTTCTTATTATCAACCCAGGTACCACCCGCGTGACGTTTAAGCATGATTAATGTGAATTAATGTGTATACCATTGCAATTATTAGGAAATACAATCAATGGCCAAGAAACTGATAATTTAGTTGTTACACAGTGTAAGAATTTATAGCATGTAGACTGTATCAAATCAGGGATCAAGACCTGACCAGCGCATGACATGTTATTATACAGAATTGACATCCCTGCACTGCAGGCAAGCTCCCTGGATACTAAGTCACTTACAACAAGTGACAAGGATTAGAATACTGATGATTTCAATAGCTCGCTGGCTGTACACACTCCTGCACCGGTGTCTACTCCTTTACCCGAACTAAGTTTCATGTCAAAGTCATACAATCTGTGAATCACCAATTGATCGAATACAGAATCATCGATCGCCAAGCGATCATTGATTGATTTAAATATATCCCTCTCCATCCATATTTAACAGCTCTACGATTGGCATTTCTCAGATACATTAGCTCTTTAATTGTCGTTAATCTTAGAATAATAAGCAATGTCGTTCCATGGAAGTCTATGTCGTGTTGTTGTTGAATACCCACAATGAGTAAGATTACTCTTTTGTGCACCCTAAAAAGGACTTTAAGTGGCGGGTTGTCGTAGCTTTCCTCATATCCGAGCGTGCTGATGAAGGTGGACCGGGGTCCTTCAGGCGGTTGTGCTATGCCTGGCTTCATCTGCGTGTCCATCATTACCACGGGAATCCCGTCGATTCCTTACCTTGTTAGCCAGGCTGCCATGAAAACAGCCCGCTTCCAGGAAGGGCTACAAGAAAGCCAAGGTGAGATTCTTGGTCAATATGTTCTACCTTTTATAATAACGGAAGATCGGAGAGTCATAAATGGACATCCAGCCAAGTCACCCAGGAATTAAAAATAAGAGAGATTATATGTTATATATACTGGTCTTCACTGTATGACGTAGAAACATCGGCAATAAACTCTAGAATGCATGTCTTTGAAACGTGGATCGCAGTGAGAAGGCAGGCCCGGTACTCACAAACAGCCAGCTGAAACAGAATATGCTGGTCCGTAAGATATCGCACGCTTTCTGTAAACTCTGACACAAGCTCCTCTTCAGGGTGGGCGGTAAAGAAGAAGCAGAAGCAGAAGAAGAAGAAGAAGAAGAAGAAGAAGAAGAAAAAGAAGAAGAAGAGGAAAATAAGAAGAAATATGAATATAAAGATGATTGAGAAGCATATCACGAACATAATGCAACGCAAAAAAAAAAAAAAAAATTACTGCGCGAATCACGAATGAAAAAAAAAAAGTTAATATATTTTGGTCCCATCAAAAACGCAACATCTTGCTGAAAACAATACTGGAAGGAAAGGTGAAGCGTAAATGTCCCAAAGGTACAGAACGCTGTGAGAGAAAGGAGGTCATAATAAATGGACAGGAAAAAGTCTGACAAGTTCAATGATCAAAGCAAGAGAATGATGACGTTTGAGATCCATTGTAGTGGACCTTCACTGTGGAGATGACGCTTGAATTAAACTGTTCCTTTTCCAATAATACATCCCAACACTAGCTTTACCTTTCCGATACAAGCACTCAGCGCCAGACACAGGGATCGCTTAAATCTATGACGTGTCTTAAATAAAATCACATCAGATCTGAATCAACTAACTCATTCTCAATTCTTAAACTTGAGGCTGCTCTTCATCATGAAACGCTCCCATCTGCAAAGCACCAGACTCTCACTCTAAACAAAAATTCTAATAATTTTTTTCATACGCAGGAATTTAACAACAGAACTCGTCTTCAACAATGTGGGGAAAACTGCACATATAGTGATCTCAAATTAATAAATATTTTTTGGAATTGCAAATCAGCAAACACCTCACCTTATATATAGATATTTAGCACATTGGATGCTCAATTCAAATATGGCAACTACATGCACATTTTAGTTCATATTTAGCACATTGAATGCTCAATTCAAATCTGGCAACTACATACTAATTTTAGTTTATATTAGCACATTGAATACTCAATTCAAATCTGGCAGCTACATACTAATTTTAGTTTATATTAGCACATTGAATACTCAATTCAAATCTGGCAGCTACATACTAATTTTAGTTCATATTAGCACATTGAATATTCAATTCAAATCTGACAACTATATACTAATTTTAGTTCATATTAGCACATTGAATACTCAATTCAAATCTGGCAACTACATACTAATTTTAGTTCATATTAGCACATTGAATACTCAATTCAAATCTGGCAACTACATACTAATTTTAGTTTATATTAGCACATTGAATACTCAATTCAAATCTGGCAGCTACATACTAATTTTAGTTCATATTAGCACATTGAATACTCAATTCAAATCTGGCAACTACATACTAATTTTAGTTCATATTTAGTACATTGAATGCTCATTTCAAATCTGGCAACTACATACTAATTTCAATTCAAAATTTAGTATACAGAATATTATAATCAAAATTATTTTTTCAACATTTTTTTGTTAATAATAAATATAATTCTACTCAGAATGTCCCTGTTGTCAAGCTAGTGAACACAATTCTATAAATTCCACAAAGAATATTGTCCATTTATGTCTAAAGATGCAACTTTTTCCTGATATTATATGTCCTTGTTAATTTGTATATATTTTAATATTTCATGTTCACAATAAAAATACACTCTCTTCGTCAATGGGGACGGGTATTATCTTCATCATCACTATCAAATTACTATCATCGATGACAATAGGAAAATGTCACCTTCGCTACTGTGGCCGTGGCGGTCAGAACTGCTAAGCTCTCCGTTTTGCCACATGTTTTTCTCATGAATACAAGATGTTATTAAAGATCGTGCATCGTCAGCCGTTAACAAATTCTTAACACTAGATAGTAGAGAATTAATATTGTATTATGTAACATCTTAAACACTCAAAGAAAATTGATCAAATTTAACTTGAATTCACTTTCATGCACTTCTTTATCTAAGGCAAATTGAATGAGTACTCTTCTCGATTGAAACCGTAATGAGTTTTAAAAGGCAACTTAAAAACTTGTAAGTTTAGCAACAAAACAAATAAAGTCGTTAAATTTCCTAGATGTAGGCGAATGAAAATTAAGTTGTTGTTAAAGTGGCTAGATGTATTCAAAGAGTTAAGAAAGTAAGGAATATGACCTTTGCACGCCTCTTACAACCACCAACCTATTTCGCCGTTTTGATTCTTTGCAGGTGTGCAGTACTGTAGATTGCCATATACTTTCCGTACTCGCAGAATCGGAAAGATAAACCAAATACATAATATATAATAATCTTCGTAATATGTACCAATTTACAAGTGCGTGTTTAATTTCAGTTCGGTGATAGAATCAAATCGGATTACTGTAACGTCCTGATTTGTGACGAGATTGGTCAAGTTGTCCAAGGCGCTCCTTATTGTGGGTTCAATGATTCGCTGTTCAAGGTATCTGTCTGTCTCATGTGTTCGCCTTGTTTTATGTTACCCCGATGTTGTACACATCCAATCATGTCAAATAGAAGCATCTAATAAACAATTAATCAACAATAAACAAATACATCTCTTGAAGCCACCAAGAACTGACGTTTTGAATATCATTATTCAGTAATCAATATTCAGCCGAGGTAACGAGGTTAACGCACTGGCCTCTCGGTCGAGCTATCGGGGTTTGGTCTCAGTTGATGCAGGAATTTTCAAATTGCAAAAAGGTTTCTGTGGTAGGACCAGCCTCACAAATTGGGTACTAGAATAATCTGGGAAAGTTAAGGCAGCCGGCGGTTTGCTGACCCTCTCACCCCTGATGGGCCGATGTTTAGAACAAAAAGTACTAAACACTAAACAGTGCTAATTCATAATATGCCACATTGGCGTGTTAACAGTACCTTTACTCTTAAATTACATTCAGCCTACATTAAAATGAGAATGTACTCATTCTTCTTCTTCATCTTCCACAAATGTAGATTTGCAAGAAAACAATATATCGATTAATTTCTTACTGTTATAATTGAAGTAATATTACTAGTTTTTCTATCAAGCTCAGGACGGTACTCCAAATGAAGCAGACTGTTGGTATCTGTAAATAGATAGTTACACATAGCCAGGTGTTGGACATATATTTTAACCTAAAGGGTTTGTAAATTAGGCAGTGCTAGAGGAAGTCGTTGTGGACAGAAAGTTGTACTACACACACACATTGTCTTTTGTTTATTGTTGTGTTATGACGAGGAAAGGTTGGAACATATTCTAAGACATATGTCAATAAAATTAAGATATACACATATTCATGGTCTGGTCTATATGGGAGTACCAGCAGTCAAGAATAATATACTGTAGAGGACCACTGCCAAAATAAAGAGAAGAATAGCTTGGATGGTTCAGGTAATGCAGTGGATGATACAGATCGCAATAGATTAGGCTAAAGCAAAGAAACATGACTAGATCAAAGTTATCGAATTGTTGTTATAGAATCTTCTCGTTCTAAGTTATTCCCTCTTCACAAATCGTATTTTTATTTTTTTTATTTAACGTGTTTGCCTCACTAGTTTCTACTGGTGGAGGCGCACGTATTCCACCCCAGACCGTAGTCAATTGGGCGATATTAAGACGCGTTAACCAGTGCTTGCATGCATGTGTGCGTCTGTATGTACCTATGTTAGGTTTGTGCGCTCTCAGAAGCCAGCTCAACCAAAGTGCAATGGAAGGGTCTCACCCTGAAGGCGCGTGTGAAAGTTGTGCAAGAGTGTGATTGTTGGACAGAGTAAAATGAAACAAGAGTGTGTGGAAATCAATGATCCCTAAAAGAATGATCTTGAGAAATGATCCCTAAAAGTATGATCTTGAGAAATGATCCCTAAAAGTATGATTGTTCCCTCTTCACAAATCTAATTGTTCTGAGTTGCTCCCTCTTCACAAATGTAATTTTTCTGAGTTGCTCCCTCTTCACAAATGTAATTGTTCTCTGAGTTTTTCCCTCTTCACAAATGAAATCGTTCTGTGTTTTTCCCTCTTCACAAATCTACATGCACTAAATTCTTCCCGCTTCACAAAATGTCTCTTATAGTAGGTTACAGCCGCTCTTCTTACATCCTGAAAAGTATTAAGAAGATGGACCTGGGTTCTCCTCGCTGTCGTGACATGCAAGGCTTCACACTGGACCTACTGCTATGGTGATTACACGGTCAATCCCCACTTCATTGACCAGGCAGTTGTAACTAACCACTATCCAGCGCATGACATGGATGTCATGATCATTTGATTCCACCTGACCCTGATGTCATTTTTCGAAGTGTGCTTGAGTAACTCCTAAGGAAGTTTTTTTAGGTGCGGGTTACAGTGGAGGCTTTCCTTGCACACAGAGGCGTACTTCAGAAGGTGGACAGCTGTCTTTCCGGCTGTAGTGTCTCGTGAGACTGCCCGAAAAGCTCCCCACTATAGAGATTGCAATGTCAACACCCCCAACCCCCTCCCCAACCTAGTAGACCAGACTGATGTGATACATTCTATTTCCAGAAGCACAAACGAGCACTCGGATGGGGGTCTTGGTCAATATGTTTGATCTCACCCCGATTACTCTTCGCTCCCTGCATTTCTATAACAGACGCTCCTGCCAGAGTATAGAGCCACCACATGCTTTAAAAAGCAAGCACAAAATAACTGCGTTATTTAGTAATAGTAGTTTCTGAAGCAATAAGTTTCACACGATGAAATCACTAGCTCCATGCACAACTCTCTTTAGTCGCCTTTTACAGCATGCTTGTAATTCTCAGAGGCCGCAATCTTTCTTCCCCAGTAAAGTATCCCGGAACTCACTTGTTTTGCGGGATGAGATTGCCAGTCCAATGCACAATCCTCGTTAGTCCCAATGCACGTAGGTGCAGAGTGCTTGGTTTCTTTGGTCCAAGGATCTATACTGGGAAATGAAGTGCTATTTTGCGATGCATGGTCGAAATGTTTGGTACTTTAGTATAAAAGAGTCAAGGCACTTTCCTGGAAATTGATATGAACTTGAATCATTCTCTGTCTGGGATCAAGATGCTGAGCAGCGCCTGAGCTGCAGTGGTCAGCGACCCATAGCTGACTGCTTGCATCAGGGCCAGCGAACCAGAGCTGCCAAGACCCTTCTACACCTCTACGCGGTGATCCTGGATAACAGGCTGCAACAGAGCAGACTGGCTAAGGAGAAGGGAACGAAGAGGAAATGCTAAACCCGGTACTCAAAAATTACTTGCTGAAGTCGGATGTGTTGAACCGAAAGGTGCAAATATCGCAGTCAAGCTGTAAACTACGACACAATGCATTCCGTTCTCTGGACTACATTCTGCTACTTAAGCCCTTTCAGTATTTGGTAGTGGGAGATTGAGAACGAACCAAGCCAAGCCATTCTCTGTGTGTTCACCTTCCAAGGTGATACATTTCTCTCATCTATTCTTCGCCTTCCTGATTCCTTGATTGTATAACTCATTCGTCTGGACCCGGAACCATTTCTCTAGTTCAGTTATAAATTCGTGGACGTTAGAGAAACGTGCGGGTATGAAATCTTGCCCCTTCACGGGACTTGGGACTAGTGACTCTTCCTGTCTCCAAACATGAAGAATCCGCTCATTGAATGTAATTTTTTTTAACGTCCAGGACTTGATTACTGAATTGGAGACTTGGATCCGGGCCAATCTACAAGGAGTTCTACAATCTTCTTCTTCTTCTTCTGCGTACACAGTCAGACAGTAACCATTATTTTTTCGAAAAAAGCGGCGGTCATCCTGAGACTCTCGCCACTACCATACAGCTTGTCTTGCAGTTCCACTGGCAATGGCCACATCTGCTCTCTCTGATCCTCGTATGTCGGGCAGTTCTGCAGCAGATGTTCAGTGGTCATTTTACCAGTACCGCACGGGCATTCGTCGGTACACCCTATCTTCAATTTGTTGAATAGGTGGTACCTCAGTCTGTTGTGGCCAGTGCGAAGTCTGAAGACAACGACCTGCTCTCTTCGGTTCAACTGGTAATAGGCATCGTTTTTGGTGTAACCAGTATGTTCGGTTTCCCATTTGGTCATGTATCTGGCTTTGATAAGCCGTTTTGACTCTTCGTACGTCATACTGGTATATGTTTGTGGTAGCCTTGCACCTTCTTTTTCCAGTCTGTCTGCCTCCTCGTTGCCTTGGATGTTGCAGTGTGATGGGACCCACTGTACCACTACCCTTTTTGGTGCGGACTGCTGGCACAGTTTGCAGAGTGCTGCTCTTAAGTCATTAAGCTCAGTGTTTTTCTGGCTTTTTAGCGCTGTGACTACGGCGAGAGCATCTGTCAGCAGGACTATATGGCTCTCATTTTCACTGTGTGTTAGCATTTCTTCCACTGCCGCCCCCAGTGCCTCTGCCTCCGCTCTGAAATTGCTTGTGTACTTACCAGTAGCGAATGACAGTGTTATTTTTAGTTCTACAATCAAAGCAGCAGAAAGATAAAGAATAGATTGGAGAAGTGTATCATCTTGCATGGCGAATACATTGAGAAGGACTAAGGTCCAAAATAATTTCCAGTTATTCTTTGACTTCTCCATACAAAAGTGCAAAACATTTTGACCATACATCGTACAGTAAATAAAATATTTAGCCATAGGTTCTTGTTTGTTTTTGTTTTGCTTTCACCTTATTTCTCTATTCCCCGAGGCGATGTGTGTTGAACTGCGGTTTTTATTTTGCGCCTGTCGGCCCAGTGAATCCGACTTCCGCATTCATTTTATGTAAGGGTCTGCTTCCTCCTGCATTTTCTAAGGGTTTGCATCCCCGGGGTAACGGTGCTGTGCCCTGACATAGGTTTTTACATAAATTAACTTACACAGATCAGTGATTCCACTGGGTTAACTGTATATAAGAACATGTCTAACTAATCACTGATTTGTCTTTACAGAGAGTTTTCATACAGAATGGTTCTTTAAGTATCTGGGAGATAATTGAATCAACAAGATTATATATCTTGTGTAAACTAATATGTAGCTTTTGGAAACCACCAACAACGACAACATCAGCAACGACAACACCAACAACGACAACACCAGCAACGACAACACCAACAACGACAACATCAGCAACGACAACACCAGCAACAACAACACCAACAACGACACCAACCATTGTATGCAAATACCTCAATTCTACGTATGAGGTAAGTAGAGAACTGTGAATCTGCCTATTTATCTATCTATCTATCTATCTATCTATCTATCTATCTATCTATCTATCTATCTATCTATCTATCTATCTATCTATCTATCTATATATCTATCTATCTATCTATCTATCTATCCATCTATCCATCCATCCATCTATCCATCCATCCATTCAAATCCATCCATCCATCCATCAATCCATTCATCCATCCATCCATACATCCATCCACCTATCTATCTATCTATCTATCAATCTATCTATCTATCTATCTATCTATCTATCTATCTATCTATCTATCTATCTATCTATCTATCTATCTATCTATCTATCTATCTATCTCTCTCTCTCTCTCTATATATATATATATATATATATATATATATATATATATATATATATATATATATATATTTCTATTTATCTATCTATCCTATTTAATCTATCTATCTATCTATCTATCTATCTATCTATCTATCTATCTATCTATCTATCTATCTATCTATCTATATATATCTATCTATCTATCTATCAATAAATATGCCTGTCTGTATGTCTGTCTATGTGTATGTTTGTATGTCTGGCTATCTATGAACTAATATTTTCTCCATATAATCTATCAATCCCGTGTACACATTTCTGTATCTTTCAGTCTGCCTGAATGTAAATCTTACTTCGTCTCTCAACGTACCTGCCAATGTGCCTACGTTCTTGTCTCTTTTCTTTATAACTGCCTTTATACCCCAATATAGCTCCACATGAAGAAATGTCGCCTTAGAAATTGAAAAGAGAAACAGGCAAACGACCCAAGGTACCCTTTGTCTGGACACTAGGTACAGCACACAAGACTGAAATATAGACGAAGTTTCTTACAGTTCCTATAGACTAGTCCTGGAAAATGTCGCTTCGAAAAATGGAATGAACTGACGTTGGTCTCCTGGACCAAACTGCCGAAGGAAGGTAGGGGACCCCCATCTGTAGATTTCTTGTCTTAAGCAACATGAAAGTCACTAAATATACTCCGAATTGGAGTATCATGATGCAGGAAGAACTTTCAACGGTTCGGATACAGGGATGGTGAGACCGACGACTATGGAGCAACACAAGCCCAAACCACCTGATCATCTACCTAAGCCGTCTGAAGCATGCAATATGGATGATATACTGAAGAGAAATGACAAGGTAATTCACCTGGTTGAACATTGGCCTACAAATCAATAGGAACAAGGAGATATGCGCCTGAGAGATTGTCACGACGAAAACGTAAATTCGTATATCTACTTGGGCCATCTACTTTAATAAATCGGCAGATCTCACGAAAGATAACAGCGGGCTGGTTCAGCTTCAACTGTATTAAACCCATACTGCAACAGATGCGAAACCTTAACGCTACGGCTCACACCTTCAACAGTGTGGTTATTCCAGCTATTGTATACAGCTGCGAAGAGTGAAACCTACAGAAAGCTGATACAGATTGACTACGTGGTGCCCAACGAGCGATGGAGTAAAGAACATTGAAGATTTCCATTCAAGACCAAATCCGCAGCGCAGAGATGAGACGTCGAACTTCCTTCTCTGACATCATAGATGTCGCGTTGTTACGAAAATACAGATGGACCGGTTATGTGAGGCGCATGTCGGATAACCGATGGGCACGCAGAGTGACGTAGGGTGGCCTTACAACTTCAGACGCCATCGCGGACAACCGAAGCTGAGATGGAGAGAAGAAGGCCCTGGACCTAATATGGTACACCAAGGCAAAAGAGCAAAATGAGTTTACTCAACATTTGACTACCCGGCATTAGGCACATGGGCCTGATTGAATACTATAATTGAGAGATTTTAAGAGTTAATCTTTATTTATTTACTATTAATATCTTCCTCGTTATTATATAATTCAAACCCAATATGAAGCTTCGTTTTTTTTAAAGAAAAACTTTGGAGAAAGTATTAATTGTCATACGAAACTGAGTTTAGGAAAGAAATATCTTCTTCGCTGGACAGTGACCCAAGAAATAACCCAGATATTTTAACAGTAGCATGTTCTTTCTGAGAAATACGCCTTCCTTATTCCGATGAACCTTTTGAATGATACATACGAGTATCAATTAAGTCACGATTAAAAGGTGGGTCCCATGGCAACAATTGACATCGGTTATGAAGATGACTCTTCATGGATTAATATGTCAGGTGGGGTGGCCAGTTCCCTTCCCTGTTATTTATGCCTTCCCCAACTCATACGTCATGTACTCATTTACAGCTGGGTTGACTGGAGGATCGGTCGTACCAGGTACAAACTACGTCCGTGATTTCGACCTCTGGCACGGTGTAATCCCAGTCTTAGGAAGCCAGCTCACTGTCGACTAGGCTACACACTTCACAAATCATTTTTCCGATTCCATTGATAAAGACAAGTTCCTCACTGGCAAAAAAAGACTAGAGTTGTACTGCTGTTGCTGCTACACAAGACAAAACAGAGATGAGGAAGGAAGACCTTCCCTTGAACTTTTGAGGTTTACTCAAAAATACATTCTTTGGAACTCAGTTCCAAATATTTCATTACTACTACGAATTTTCCTCACAATTGTTGCTACTGTTGGTAGCTATGAAAGAAGTTTTTCTAAATTAAAATGTATCAAGAATTACTTAAGATATGCAATGGTGCCTTCCGGTTAAGTAGGCTTTCCATACTGTCTTAGAATACTTGGAATCCTGGTATTCAAACAGTCATGTTGATGTCTGTTGGCATTTAGCCCAAGGCTATCGGATATCCGTAGTATGTATTTTAAACATCCAACAGCTTACTAGGCCTGGGGGAAGATACAAATAATTTGGATAGATCTTTAACTTTAATTTTTGAATTTTGTCCGAGCAGTGGCCGTTAAGCCTACTTTTTTCGATTTCGAACTGCCAAGGGATTTTTTACCGTGCTCGACACTGATTAGGGGTGTCCGATCTCACTTTCAAGCGATCATTTGAATTTTTACCAGAAGATCCATGTGAAACAATCCAGAAGAAATGGACCAGCAATATCATCGACAATTTTGCTAACAGAAAACTAAGAAAAATAGCAATGCACAGTGTTAAAATCACAAATTTTTCTCTACAGAAATACACATTGAATCTTAAATTTTTTCTATACGACTTTTTGTATTTTTGTCTACGTATGTTTGATGTGTACGGACATGGGCGATAAATTCAGGGACCACTTGGGTGGCAATACTCTGGCTACGCAACTGGTTACAAAATATTTCACGTTGTAGTAATTGCAAAGGCAAATTTGCTCATATTTATAATTAACAATGAAGTACTATTTGTGTCAATGCCTGGTTTTAGCACAATCTCGCATGTTAAATGTTACGGGCAGGTTGTAAACTTTTCTGTGTGCCAATTCTAACTATCGTCGCTACTTTTGTTGCTTGTCAAGATTCAATCTTCTTTGATTTACTCTGACTTCTTCTGTGAATATATACCTTGATGTTCTTACAGATATTGGTTTGAATACTAAACATGAACTCTTGGCGACACCCGAGTGATATATTTTGAGCAGAGATCAAGTCACCGTTAATCTTTCAATCGTGTTGTAAAATGCAGCTAATGTGGGTTGTGATTAAGGCTAGTAACCTAATTTTGTAAATATAATTACTGCATAAACTACACCGTCAAGGGTACATGTAAGTTATTGATACAAGCTCTCGGTTAGAGGTGCTTCTTTGCTGTGGTCGAGCTTCGATTCGTTTGTAGACAGAAAACATATGATGGTGACGTCATGGAGAGAAACAGCAACTTATACTGACGTGATAGAGCGTCTGCAACATAGTGACGTCAAAGAGAGAGACAGAGGGCAACTTGTACTGACGTGATATAGCGTCTGCAACATAGTGACGCCATGGAGAGAGAGAGCGAGAGAGAGAGAGGGCAACTTGTACTGACGTGATAGAGCGTCTGCAACATAGTGACGTCAAAGAGAGAGAGAGAGGGCAACTTGTACTGACGTGATATAGCGTCTGCAACATAGTGACGCCATGGAGAGAGAGAGAGGGCAACTTGTACTGACGTGATATAGCGTCTGCAACATAGTGACGCCATGGAGAGAGAGAGAGGGCAACTTGTACTGACGTGATATAGCGTCTGCAACATAGTGACGCCATGGAGAGAGAGAGAGAGAGCGAGAGAGAGAGAGAGGGCAACTTGTACTGACGTGATATAGCGTCTGCAACATAGTGACGCCAAAGAGAGAGAGAGAGAGTGAGAGAGAGAGAGAGGGCAACTTGTACTGACGTGATATAGCGTCTTCAATATAGTGACGCCATGGAGAGAGAGAGAGAGAGAGAGAGGGAAACTTGTACTGACGTGATATAGCGTCTGCAATATAGTGACGCCATGGAGAGAGAGAGAGATGGAGAGAGAGATTTGGCAACTTGTACTGACGTGATATAGCGTCTGCAATATAGTGACGCCATGGAGAGAGAAAGAGAGAGAGAGAGAGAGTGAGGGCAACTTGTACTGACGTGATATAGCGTCTGCAATATAGTGACGCCATGGAGAGAGAGAGAGAGAGAGAGTGAGGGCAACTTGTACTGACGTGATATAGCGTCTGCAACATAGTGACGCCAAAGAGAGAGAGGGCAACTTATACTGACGTGATATAGCGTCTGCAATATAGTGACGCCATGGAGAGAGAGAGAGAGAGAGAGAGAGAGGGCAACTTGTACTGACGTGATATAGCGTCTGCAATATAGTGACGCCATGGAGAGAGAGAGAGAGAGAGAGAGAGGGCAACTTGTACTGGCGTGATATAGCGTCTGCAATATAGTGACGCCTTGGAGAGAGAGAGAGAGAGAGAGAGAGAGAGAGAGAGAGATAGAGACATCAACTTATACTGACGTGATATTGAGTCTGCAACATAGTGACGTCAAAGAGAGAGAGAGAGAGAGAGAGAGAGAGAGAGAGAGAGAGAGAGAGGGTAACTTGTACTGGCGCGATATAGCGTCTACAACATAGTGATGCCATAGAAAATGAGAGAGAGAGAGATACAATGAGAGATAGACGGAGACGTTTGTCCCGAATTAAGTCTGGTAACTTAAAAATGTTTTAAAGGAACGTGCTATGACGCAACCATAAGTTGCTGTTTCTATTTGACGTCACCATAAGTTGCTGGTGATGTATGACGTCACCGTGTTCGCCGTCTCTAAGATACCACCGTAAACATGTGGCACTATAGGACGTCATCATTTGCTTTTTTCTGAATGATGTCCCCATATTGTTGGCGCTCTAACTCGTACAGTTTTAGTTGCACTCTCTCTATATATATCTCTATGATCTCTCTCTCTCTCTCTCTCTCTCTCTCTCTTTATCACTATGGGGTAGACGCCCTATCACGTCAGTATAAGTCTAGAAACAAACTTTTCTTTAACAATGAGGGGTTAACTTTTCTGGATATTATTGTCAAACCCAGAAGACTATTCCTTAATCCGTTGGTCTGTGTGAAGGTCAAGATTTGCTTTTCCTAGATGACTAAGACCGCCTGTTAGTTGCCCTCACGATAGTCAGTGTGGTAGATTCCTTATTCTCGTCTTTCTCACATACATAACATTTCCAGAACCAACTCAAGAATAATAAACATCTTCTTCTTTTTCTTCTTATTCTTATTCTTCCTCTTATTCGTTCTCAAACTACCGCTACCAAGCGTGAAAAGGGCTTTGCAATTAATAGGATGTAGTCTCGAAATCGGTATACGTTGTGTCGTAGTTCCCAGCTGGAATGCTCCATTTGTACCTTACTGACACATCTGACTTCACCATAGCATTTCAGGTAACAGGTTAGTCTTCCTTCTTCGATCCCTTCTCCTTAGCCAATCTGCCCAGCTGCTGCCTGTTATCCAGGATCACCATGTGGATTTGGAGAAGGATCTTATCAGTTCTGGGTCGCTGACTGACGCTTGCAATCAGCAATGGATCGCTGACAGCCACATCTCATACACTGCTTAGCCTCTTGATCCCACAAACATCAACCCGTTATTAATTTTAAAAAGATAATAAATTATGTACATATACCAACATGAAATTTTATTATGGATTCTAGCTGGAAACATATTTCACGATCGATAAATGCCACATGGGCTACTGTAACAGTGACGGAAGTGTCGATGATATTTGGCCTTTGTGTCTAGAGGTTGAGGGCTGCCTCATAAAAGATACTACTACAGATGATTGTTGCCCTGTATGCACAAAACAGGTAAGCGAACATAAACGACTGTATTTTCGTATCTCTTCTCCTTTTTAGCGTGATTGGTTTGATGGTAACACCGTCAGACAAGTCCCTGTCATGAACTAAGTCGTTGTCTGGAGTTCTTATATATGTACAGTTATCTGTCCTTGTATCATTGTTCTTTCGTCGTTTTCTACTAGAACAAACATCTCTGCTGTAAGCACTTTCTTAAACATTGTTCGTGCATTATATAAACCGAAAAAACATGTGTTATTGCAGTTGTTGTTGTTGTTGTTGTTATTGAATGACCACAATGAGTGGGTTACTCTTTTTGTGCGCCCTAAAAATGACGTTAAGTGGCGGGTTGTTGTAGCTTTCCTCACATCCCGACCGTGCTGATGAAGGTGGACCGCGGTCCTCCAGGTGGTTGTGCTATGCTTGGCTTCATATGTGTGTCGCTCACTACTACTGGGATCACGTCAAACCTCACATTGTTAGCCAGACTGTTGTCCTCAGCAACAGCCCGTTTCCAGGACGAACAACGAGGGCCTTGGCCAGTATTTTTCTTCTGACCCTAGCTAACATTATCTGATCAGTGTGTTTTGCATGACCAGCAAAAATCCTCATCGGCCCTTTAATTGACGTAAAACTGAATACTGAAAATGGCTGAAATATAAACAAGGTTACAAAATAGATTGGCATGAGAAAAGAAACAGATGTTAACTTATGTTTCCACCTGAATTAGTCGTAATCAAGTACGTATGATCAACGAGAACACTGGCGAAAAAATTGGAACTAAGTTAATCGAATAGCAGTGTAAAATATATAGGTAATCCAGAAGAAAACATAATTATTAATAGTAGATATGATATAATACCAGTTATGATATGATACCAGCTATGATCTAGTACCAGCTATGATATAGTACCAGCTATGATATAGTGCCAGTTATGATATAGCACAAGCTATTTTGTAGTACCAGCCATGATATAGTACCAGCTATGATATAATAACAGTTAAGATATAATACCACCTATGATATAGTACTAGCTATGATATAGTGCCTTCTATGATATAGTGCCAGCTATGATATAGTGTCAACTACGATCTAGTACCAGCTTTGAGTTTGTACGGTTGTATGATTGAAGACAACAGCAAATAATTGCTGACACGAACTATTATATTTTCTACCTGTGCCCATGTGTCATATCCCCGTATTTACCTCCACCCATGTGTCATATCCCCGTATTTACCTCCACTCATGTGTCATATCCCCGTATTTACCTCCACCCATGTGTCAAATTCCCGTATTTACCTCCACTCATGTGTCATATCCCCGTATTTACCTCCACTCATGTGTCATATCCCCGTATTTACCTCCACTCATGTGTCATATTCCCATATTTACCTCCACTCATGTGTCATATCCCCCTATCTACCTCCACTAATGTGTCATATCCCCTATCTACCTCCACTAATGTGTCATATTCCCCTATCTACCTCCACTAATGTGTCATATCCCCGTATCTACCTCCACTAATGTGTCATATCCCCCTATCTACGTCCACTAATGTGTCATATCCCCGTATTTACCTCCACTCATGCGTCATATCCCTATATCTACCTGCACTAATGTGTCATATACCGGTATCTACCTCCACTCCTGCGTCATATCCCTGGCTGTCTGTCTCATGATTAGCGAACCATAGCTGACAGACACTATTTCGCTCCAAGTGGCGTTCCTGGAGACAGGCTGCAGTTAGTGTAGTCTGACTACTGATCAAAGATGAAAGTAAAACGCTCTCAGTAAAATGCCGTGCTGAAATTGAATATTTTCTTGTCGTAAATATAAACCTTTCATCAAACTTTTTAAAACATGGACAAGTCAATTTTAATTAAGAATATATCTGGACCATCCAAGACAGAAATGACATCTGGCCAGAGAGTTGGTGTCACAGTATAGGGACCGTAGTGGGGAATTTAAGTAGATGTGTTAACAGGTTTACTTCTAAGAGGACTAAATCGATAGATAGATAGATAGATAGATAGATAGATAGATAGATAGATAGATAGATAGATAGATAGATAGATAGATAGATAGATAGATAGATAGATAGATAGATAGATAGATAGATAGATAGATAGATAGATAAGTAGGTAGGTAGGTAGGTAGGTGGGTAGGTGGGTGAGTGGATGGATGGAAAGATAGATAGATAGGTAGGTAGGTAGGTAGGTAGGTAGGTAGGTAGGTAGAGAGAGAGAGAGAGAGAAAGAGAGAGAGATAGACAGACTTCCAAATTAAAGAAAGACTTGGACAAAGTTCATGCTGATGGCACGAAACACGAGAGCTTGACCTGAAGATGTTAAAATCATGCTCCACCAAGACCCGTAATGTTTTGCTTATAAAGTGCAATTGTTTTGTTTCATTGATTGTATACATTTCATAATACATATCTATTGTATACATTTTTCTTCATAAGTTGACGTCAACACAGACAAGTCCTGAAATAACGGTACGTACACATCCTTCTTCAAACATCTACCTCCTTGTTCCACAACTTTTACAACTCTAGAATGTTCATACTAACAGTTTACAATCATAACCGCGCTATTTTTTCGACCGTAGGTCCTGTAGCTGATGATATTGATGTATTGGCAGGCACAGAAAGGGAACTCCATGAGTTGATTTATAGATTGGATAGAGCGGCCCTGGGTTTTGGTATGAAAATAAATGCAGATAAAGCAAAACTCATGACCAATAACATAACAGGATTTAAATCTGTAATAGAGGCAAATGGGCAGGAACTTGAGATGGTAAAACGTTTCAAATATCTGGAATCGTTGATCAGCGAAGAGGGATCGAAGCCAGAGGTAATTGCAAGAATAGCACACACAACAGCGGCGCTGACTCGGCTGAAACCTATATGACAAGACAAGCGGCTCGCCCTTGGCATAAAAGTTAGACTAATGCGCTCTCTGGTGCTATCAATATTTCTGTATGCCTGCGAGATCTGGACCATTACAGCAGATATCCAGGGCAGAATACATGCAATGGAAATGAGGTGCTAAAGAAAAATCCTAAATGTTACATATAAAGATCGTGTCACGAACGTAGAAATACGTCAGAGAGTTGAAGGCGCTACTGGTCCTTTTGAAGATCTGTTCACAGCTATCAAAAGACGAAAGATGATCTAGTGCTGGCATGTCGCGAGGTCCAACGGAATTACCAACTCGATACTCTTTGGTTCCGTACCGGGACAGAGAGGGCGAGGACGTCCAAGGAAGAGATGGATGGACAACATCACTGAGTGGCCAGGCCTTCGTCTCGGTTAGATACGTCAGGCGGCGACAGACAGAGAGGGATGGCGTGGGATTTTGGGAGTGTCTTCATGTGTGCCCCAACGACCTGATGGGTTAAGGGATGAACTGAACTGAACTGAGGTTCTGTCGCCAGTAGTGACGCGACACGTTAACGTTTGAAAAACTCGAATTGCATTCCTGACGTATTTACAAAGAAGATAATGCAACTTTTCTTCTTCTTTTGTCGTCTCACTTTCTACCGGAATGTATTCGAGTGTCGTGGTATGTATTTGTCTTTCGCCTCTCTCGTGACCAGAGTAACATTTTTCTCCATGTTGCACAGGTCTCATTTACGCTGTCTATCCACCTGTTCCTTCGGTCTACCTCTTGCCTTTCTTCCTGATATTCTCCTGTAGAAAGCTGTAAGAACAATGTAGTCTAGTTGCAACCTCACAATGTAGCCAAACCAATTCATTCTATGTTGCTCGATGTTTCTGTAAGCAGGAAATTGTTTCAACCTTCTCCCGAACATTGGTGTTTGTGATTCTGTCTCTTCTGGTGTTGTTAGTGACCTTTCGTAGACACCGCATTTTGCAGGTGGCTAAACTTACGTTTGTGGGCCTTATTCAATGCCTATGTAGCACTAGTAGCACAGAGTTGGGATGAAGATACCATTTATCATCTGCGTTTTTGCTTGTAGGGAAATCTTGGGGTGTCTTAGTAGTGGAGACAGCTGGTAGGTGACAGTGTTTGCCCTCTACACTCCTGTCTCTATCTCTCTGTCGAGTCTGTCGTCCTCAGTAAAAACAGCTCATAAATACCAAAATTCGTGAACTTGCTTTATTTTTGTTTCATTCACATTACTATCAAGTGTGGTGTGCTTTCTATCTATATTCATTGCCTCTGTTTTGGATGTATTTTGACAGTTTTCTTATACCAATAAATTTTAACAAAACAATGTTCTCATATACTAGCATCAACAACATTATCACAAACAAACAACTACAACATTCTCATAAGACAATAATAACAACAACATTTTCATAAACCAATAACAATTACACTCTATAAAGAAATAATAAATAATGATATAAAAATGTGCATAAGTTAATGGGATATTAAACAAAACTACTTTGTGTTTTTTTATATTTTTTTAAATTGATAAATAGTAATTTACGTTTGCATTTTAATTTTCAAATTGTGTTTTTTAAAGTTTGAACTTCCCATACTATTTCAAACTTTGTGCATGTCTGAAGCTCCCAACATTAGCCATCACTTATAGAATACCCATTCATACACAACACATACAAGTTGTATCATTGTTTGTCAGTAAATAAAGATTTAGTGTGCATTTGTATTTTTGACTCTTCGTATGTCATACTAGTATCTGGTTGTGGTAGTTTTGCACCTTCTTTTGCCAGTCTGTCTGCCTCCTCGTTGCCTTGGATGTTGCAGTGGGATGGTGCGGACTGCTGGCATAGTTGACAGAGTTCTGCTCTTAAATCATTAAGTTTACCGTGATTCGAACACGCAACCTTCAGCACCCGAGGTGGACACTTTACATCGAGACTACTACGTTTCACATTCCACCCGACTATCAATGTTAGGGAGCTTAAAACAGCAAGAAAGGGAAGTGTAACTTTCAGTCACAAAACTCGTAGACCTCGTTTAATAAATATAAAATGTCACCAACTACCATGTGTGCTATGAAACTATATTTACCTATTTATTTATCCAACTTTACCTGTTTTGGGGTTATAATTCTTGCAATGACTAATTCGCTATCTTTCTTCATCAACATGTCCCAGCCTGAGACCACGACAACTCCAATCGCTGTGCCATAACCATCTAGGAAAACAGACGTTCACAAACAAGAGACATTCAACCAAATGTGCAACAATCTAATTTTTTTTTGGTAACGGGTTAGAATCAACAAATATAAACATTTTCTTTGTATGTTTCGGAAATAAATTGTTACATTCAAATCCCTACAATGTTTTAATTTTGTGTTTTGGACTCTGTGATCAAGTTTGATCCTGTTTGATTAAGTTTGGTTTTGTTTTTATGTTTTAGAATGAATAAAAAAAAGTATAGTGATGGAATGTGTTACGCCTAAGCTCTTGTGTCTTAATCTTCTTTGTTCTCAAACTCCCTCTACCAAGTCCTTACTTACTTACTTTCCGTGTCCAAGAACCACGTTATACAGTATGCATCCAGTATTCAGGAACATGGATCGCCGTGTCATTTGTGTAAACGATATCGCACTTATTGCATGTTTCCTTGAAGTTGGGGCAGGTCATCAGGTGGTATGGGTTACCAAGTCCTGATCAGGGCTTTGCGAGTAGCAGAATGTAAGGACGGAAAACGGAATGTCTTGTGTCGTAGATTACAGCTTGACTGCAACATTTGCACCTTTCAGTCCAACACATCCAACTTCAGCACTTTTGGGTACTGGGTTAGTGTTCCGTCTTCGATTCCTTCTCTTTTAGCCAGTCTGTCCTGTTGCAGCCTTTTTTTCAGGATCACTACGTGGAGGGTGGAGAATGGTCTTGGCAGCTCTGGGCCGCTGGTGTAACAGTTCCAGCCAGAGTATGAGCGTTTAAGGCAGGGGTGATGTGGTCAGCGACTCTGAGAACAAAGGTACTTGAATGTGTGCCAAGGTCACTCTCCGTCTCGATACTACGCCAAGATCACTCACAGTCTCGATACTAAGTCAACACAGGAAAACGGGATTGGGGGAAAGAATATGTCTACAGGTAGAGGCTAGGAACTGACCACTGACGTTCCGATTTGGGTAGTGTAGGATGAGTGACAGACAGAGGTCATCCTCCAGAAATCCATTGGACAGCGCTGATACTACTTGAGACTATACAATACTAGACAAAGACTGGCCATGGAGAGAGAGAGAGAGAGAGAGAGAGAGAGAGAGAGAGAGAGAATTTAGCTAGGAGTCCGTTTAGCTCGCCGACTTAATAGAAAAGTGATTGATAGGCTGTTTTATGAATGTTAGTGATAGAACAGGATGGCTCAACCAGCATACACCTTTGAGTCTTGGCCAGTCGCTATGTAAGGTGTGTGTTGGGCGCCCTGTGTCTAGAAGAGATCTTCTTCTTCTTCTTCTTCTGCGTACACAGTCAGACAGTAACCATTATTTTCTCGAAAAAAGCGGCGGTCATCCTGAGACTCTCGCCACTACCATAGAGCTTGTCTTGCAGTTCCACTGGCAATGGCCACATCTGCTCTCTCTGATCCTCGTATGTCGGGCAGTTCTGCAGCAGATGTTCAGTGGTCATTTTACCAGTACCGCACGGGCATTCGTCGGTACCACCTATCTTCAATTTGTTGAATAGGTGGTACCTCAGTCTGTTGTGGCCAGTGCGAAGTCTGAAGACAACGACCAGCTCTTTTCGGTTCAACTGGTAATAGGCGTCGTTTTTGGTGTAACCAGTATGTTCGGTTTCCCATTTGGACATGTACCTGGCTTTGATAAGCCGTTTTGACTCTTCGTACGTCATACTGGTATCTGTTTGTGGTAGCCTTGCACCTTCTTTTGCCAGTCTGTCTGCCTCCTCGTTGCCTTGGATGTTGCAGTGTGACGGAACCCACTGTACCACTACCCTTTTTGGTGCGGACTGCTGGCACAGTTTGCAGAGTGCTGCTCTTAAGTCATTAAGCTCAGTGTTTTTCTGGCTTTTTAGCGCTGTGACTACTTCGAGAGCATCTGTCAGCAGGACTATATGGCTCTCATTTTCACTGTGTGTTGCCATTTCTTCCACTGCCGCCCTCAGTGCCTCTGCCTCTGCTCTGAAATTGCTTGTGTACTTACCAGTAGCGAATGACAGTGTTATTTTTCTGCCATTTGGTAGGTTCAGGAATGCTCCTGCCCCTCCGTTCTGTGTAGTGTTTGTTACAGAACCGTCGGTGTATGCATGGGTCCAGTCCATGCTTGGGTAGCTTTTCGTTATGAAGCTTAGGGTAGTGTCTCTCCTTTCTTTTTCACTCTGGCAGTTTTTGTTTGCAATACCTGGTATATTTTCTACCACCTCTGGAAATATATCCTGCCTCCAAGTAGGTTTTCGTACAGTAGTGATGGGTTTTGGTGTTGTTAGTGCGTTTATGGGATCTTCGTGCATCTTTGCTTTGGTTATTTCTGCAAAGTTTCTCCGCTTTAGTTTCCCATTTCCCAAATTGTTTAGTCTCTGGTACATTGGATGGTCCGTCAGTCTTCGGAGTTTCTCTGACTGCAGCTGGGCTCTGCAGTCTCTTCTATCGGTCATGGATTGCAGTTTTGTAATCTTTTCAAGTTCTACAATTGGCGTTGACTTCATGCCACCTGTTATAATTCTCATGGCTTGGTTTTGAAGTTTGTTAACTTTATCGAAGTTCGCCTTCGCTGCTGTTGTCCATGCCGCAATGCCATACTCGAGAACTGGTCTCACTCTTCCAGTGTACAGTTTCTTTAGTATGCCTTCGTCTGCTCCCCAGCTTGTGCCAGCAAGTTTCCTCATGATTGCCATTCTTTCTCTGGCTTTCATTCGGTTTCTCTCAATCTGACTTTTCCATGTCATGCGCCGATCAAATGTGACTCCCAGATAGGTTGGGTTGTCGTTTGGCTGCAGGATTTTGCCATTTAGGCTTAATTTGGTACTTTGGGGTTTTAATGAGAGCGAGAATATTGTGCACGTGGTTTTCTCCTCGTGTATTTTGACCAGCCATGAGTTCGCCCACTCTTCCAGCGATGTTAGGGCCGTTTGCATCCGATTTCTTGCTATGGTGAGATTCTTTTCAGAGGTCCACATAGCCAGATCGTCTGCAAACATTGAGCTATGGACTCTTCTTGGTATATTCTCTGTAATATCGTTTATATATACCAGGAAGAGTGTGGGTGACAATACTCCCCCTTGGGGTACTCCCTGCTCGAGTGTCACCTTTTTGCTCATCTGCCCTTGTACTTGGACTCTGGCCGTTCTTTGTTTGAGGTAGTGGTTGATCCACTTGTACATCTTCCCACAGACATCACTTCTTCTTAGCTTGACTCTAAGTCCATCCTTCCAGACTTTGTCAAATGCCTTTTCCAGATCCACCCAAACAGCTACTGTGTGTTTCTGTGCCTGGTAGGCATCTTCTATCTCCTGGGCTATGAGGATGACCTGGTCCTCAGTGGATCTGTGCTGTCTAAAGCCGGCTTGCTGTGGAATTAGTATTCGTTTTTCTTCCAGATGCCACATCAGTCTGGTGTTTATCATCCGTTCCATCAGCTTGCCGACACAGCTCAGTAGGCTTATGGGCCTGTATCCATTCGGATCTGTTTTGTCCTTTCCTGTTTTTGGTACTGGTACCAGTATTGCATCTTTCCATGCCTGGGGTACAATACCCCTTTTCCAGCTTTGGTTCAGGACTGATAGTAGTTTTTTCTTCGCTGTTTGGCCCAGCCCCATCAGCATTTCGTTTGTTATCCCGTCTTTTCCGGGAGATGTCCTTTTCTTTAGTGTTCTCATAGCCTCTTCCATTTCGCGCATGGTTAGTTTGGCCATCATGTGCTCTTCAGGAGCCGTATTTATGTTTTCGTGTCCCTTTAGCTCTTCGCTAATGTCTGTATGCTTATCTGCAGGGACCTCGATGTGGTTTGCTCTGGCATAGTGATCGACAAAAGCGTTTGCGGCTTTCTTACCTGTGATCAAGTTCTCGCCCTGCTTGATAGAAGAGATCTGAATGTGTATTGTACGTGCAGGACACCTTGTGAACGAGGTATCTTCTGAAGGGTTACGCGAGTGTACAGATCGACTAGGAGAGATATGTATGTGTGTGTGGTGTGTAGACACCGAGGGAACGATGTATGTTCCAGAGCCTGTGTATACTCAAATCGATTGAGTGCGTGATCATATGTGAGTATAAGTTGAATATATTGAATGTATTATGTTTAGATCACCCGCCTGAGGGGATCTGAGTGTCACATAATTCGAAAGTGAGGACGACTGGCCCTGACAGTCAGCTTTGCTTCGCTTGATACTGTGCTCTTGTTTTTCATAAAACGCCGATGTTTTGCTACATGTAGAAGCTATACAAACATTTAAAAGCTTAAAACAGCAAGGAAGGCAAATGTAACTTTGAGTCATGAAACGCTGAGACCTCGTTCAATGAAGGTCACCCACCACCAACCACATTGTCTGCTATAACTACATGTATCTATTTATTTGGGGAGAAAGACACGTCTGTGCAGGCAAAATATACTGATCAGACATGTTAGTCAGGGTCGGGCAAAATATACTGGCCAATACCCTCACCTTGGCTTCCTCGTAGCCCTCCCTAGAAACGTGCCGTTTTTATGGCAGCCTAGCTAGCGCGGTGAGCGATCGACGTGATCCCTTTTCCCCTTAGTATTGAACGACAGGCAGATGAAGACAAGCATAGCACAAACTGGAGGACCCCGGCCCACCGTCATCAGCACGCTTTTGATGTGAGGAAAGCTACTGCAACCCGTCACATGATTAACGCCCTTTTGAGGGCGTACAAAAGAGGAGACCTACTCATTGTGGGTTTTTGAAATAACAACAACGACTTATTCTTAGCCGAGCGCAGACCTTGATCGGGTCCAGTTGTTTTTGTCGTGGGTGCGTGTCGCCCAGTTGGATAGTAGTCTGTTTGTTGTAGGGTTGTGTGTGTTGTGCTTTTCTAGTGAATCTCACCAGCGAGTTGGAGGCCGTCTCTGAGGTACCACATGGTGGTTATGGTACTCCATCTTTCGTATTGTCTTCTATCTATATTACCTACCCAGCGATATTTTAAATGGTTAACGGGATGTAGGACATCCTTGCTGTGGGACATTCTCCAGATGTCACTATTGTACGATTCGCTTTGCTGCTGTTGTCTGAGAGTTATGCCCACGAGGCGTCATTCAAGAGATGCGTATGCTGTCCTCAGTTGTTTCTATGCTGCATTTGTTAGAGATCAGATTTCGCTATTATAGCAGAGCGCTGGTAGGACTACCAAGTCGAAGATGCCTACATATGGCGTCTGTTGCTGTAATGATGGAGTTGAAAGCTGTACAGCACGTCTGTTTCCGTCTGGTGAGCTCAGGTTGTATGTTGTTATCCATGTTGAGGAGCCTTCGTCAATGTCTTCTATGGAGGTTCCATTCAGGAGTACGTTGTTGGGCTCTGTGAAACGACTGCACATAGCCCTGGTTTTACCTAGGTTTAAGGCTAGTCCTGCCTTCCTTCTGTCCGTGTCTAGTGACCATAGCATCTCTGTGGCTTCTATGGGCTTCTCTGTGATGTTGTTGTTGTTGTTTCGAATGCCCACAATTAGTAGTTTTACTCTTGTGATCACACTCTTGATCACTTTTTATCACGTCGATCCCTCTCGTTAGCCAGGCTGCAATGAAAACAGCCCGCTTCCATGGAAGGCTGCGAGGAAGCCGAGGTGAGGGTCTTCGCCAGTATATTTTTGCCTGACCCTGACTAACATGTCTGATCGGTATGTTGTCTCTGACCTTGACTAACATGTCTGATCAGTATGTTGTCCATTATCTTGACTAACATATATGATCAGTATGTTGTCCCTGACCTTGACTAACATGTCTGATCAGTATGTTGTCCCTGACCAGACGTGATAAGGACGACGTCTTCTGCGGATCTGATGTGGTTTAGTCTTCTTCTACCGATTTTGAATCCGTAGTTGTCCCATTCGCAGTGCTCCATCGTCGACTCCAGGCAAGCAAAGAATATGTTTGATGAGATGGGGTCGCCTTGCCGTACTCCCTTCTCGGCCGCGATGGTGACCTGTTGAGTGAATGGACGGATGACGATGGTGCATCCTTCGAAGCTTTTCTATGTAGTGTAGGTCCACTCTTTGCTCGCCCATCTCTTTATACACGAATTACGAGACGTGTTCAAATGAAACTGGACCTAACTGCACCACGTACGATCACTTTTGTCACCATACACCGCCTGCATTATGTGATGAATGTCAACTGGTCGACATCCTTGAGCTGTTATAAATCGAATCACCGCTCACTGATCAACTCTGGGTGGATTCCGTTTCACACCCGCCACATTTTTAACGGTCTGCTGAGGAAACCACGAGTCAGAGAATAATGACATTTTGCAAACTTCACGGTTGGTATATGCTGTTTACACCAGAAGTTACGTCATCATGCGTATCGTACGTGTGTTCACTTGTTGCGGTTTGGTCTGGTTTCATTGAAACTCGTATGTTCCAACCGAGTCAAATGCATTGCTGTAGCCAATGAATGAGAGTGTCAGCGGTGTTTCGTGCTCTTGTTTTTGTCCGATCATATTGCAGCACGTTGTTATGTGATCTAGTGTACTGTAGGTTCATCTGATTCCAGCTTGTTTGCTTGGCTGTTTATATGTAACGATTAAATTGTATTCAGTTTTCTGTTTACTTGTATATTTGTTCATCTCTATTATTGTTTAATTGTTTGCTCTATACTGCCAGTAAATAATTGCATGATCTGTAAAATGTGTACAGAGGATATCGTGCTATAATGAATCTTCCTCCTTTACCATATTTTATGACTTGGCGACCATAATTTCATGAGCCTAGAACTGTTTATAATTTCTGGTGAGCGCTTCTCCATGCCAGAATAATATTCTGCTTAGCACTTTTCTCTTTATAGTTGTCTGACTAATTATTTTTAACAATGATTGTCTGTGACAACGTTCCAAAACTTATAACAAGATAAAAACAAATACAAAAATGAAAAGAATGCCTCTTTCTGGTATAAGTTATAGGAAGTTTTGTTTTGGGCTTCTGTCGGCGTATGCAGTGAAAGCTACACGGTACGTGGAAAAGAGGAAGACATCGCTATAAGTGGGAAGACACCATCAAGACATGAACAGATAAGAGTCTGTTGGAGTGTACCATCAAGAAAAGAGATAGAATACATTGCAGATAACCTTCGATGTAGAGACGGCATCTTGAGATTATCCTCATCATTAGCGCATTCTCAGTATTTGCTAAATAAAACTCAATGTGAGAATCTAAAATCAACAGAGAATATGTCAGAAATACGATTTGGTTGTCATAATATTAATACGCTGAGATATGTTAATGAGACAGGCAAAAAAGCGAGAGAGAAAAGAACCGAATTGCAAAGAAGCATTCATAAAGTTGCAAGCTAAAGGTAACCAGACTTGCTCCTGTAAAGATATGTAAATGGGTACCCGGAATACGACTACGGAAATAAATGGCAGCGAGGAACAGAACTGACAATCCTGCCTCATGCGAGCTGTGGCTTAGTATACTGGTCTCTAACAATTTCATAGTCCAACTTGAGTGTATCTACTATAGGGCAAACCTATAGTATACTGAAGTCTCTAACAACTTCATTCGCCGACATACTTGTAACTACTATGGGATAAACCTTAACTTAGTTTACTGAAGTCTCTAACAACTTCATTCGCCGACATACTTGTAACTACTATGGGATAAACCTTAACTTAGTTTACTGAAGTCTCTAACAACTTCATTCGCCGACATACTTGTAACTACTATGGGATAAACCTTAACTTAGTTTACTGAAGTCTCTAACAACTTCATTCGCCGACATACTTGTAACTACTATGGGATAAACCTTAACTTAGTTTACTGAAGTCTCTAACAACTTCATTCGTCGACATTAGTGTAGCTACTATGAGACAATAGAACAATTTTGCAGATTGTTCTTTCACCCTATTGTTTCTCTTTAATTTGATTATGACTGTATGACAAAAGTACTAGATCATCTGCGTAGTCCATGTTCTCTAGTTGTGACGAAAGTGTCCACTGAATTCAGTTCAGTTCAGTTCATCCCGTAACCCATCAGGTCGTTGGGACACACACGAAGACACTCCCAAAATCCCACGCCATCCTTCTCTGTCTGTCGCCGCCTGACGTATCTAACCGAGACGAAGGCCTGACCACTCAGTGATGTTGTCCATCCATCTCTTCCTTGGACGTCCTCGCCCTCTCTGTCCGGATACGGAACCAAAGAGTATCGAGTTGGTAATTCCGTTGGACCTCGCGACGTGCCCGCACCAGGTCATCTTTCGTCTTTTGATAGCTATGAACAGATCTTCAAAAGGACCAATAGCGTCTTCAACTCTCTGACGTATTTCTACGTTCGTGACACGATCTTTATATGTAACATTTTGGATTTTTCTATAGCACCTCATTTCTATTGCATGTATTCTGCACTGGATATCTGCTGTAATGGTCCAGGCATACATAAATATTGATAGCACCAAAGAGCGCATTAGTCTAACTTTTATTCCGAGGGCGAGCCGCTTGTCTTGCCATATTCCACTGATTACCAGTTCTTTTTTCATCGAATGATGTCTTCATTATCTAATGTATAGTCAACAAGAACATGCAGGACGAGAGCGGTCATCCTTGTCTCATCCATGTTTGCACCCTAAATCTGTAATAAAAACAGTAGTTGAAATCAGAAATAGAGAGAAAGAGAGAAGAGTGAGGCACAGGGAGTACATAACATCCTGTTTGTGTTTGGAGAGAAACATAATTAGAATAATCATGCAGTGACTTTAGCCGTGTGACTATAGAAGCGTGCATCAACTCCTTATCCAAATACACAGTGATTTTGCAGAATATTACATTTTACATTGTGGCATTCTAAACTACGCTTGTGTAGTAAGTACAAGTACCGTTTTCTAGATTTTGCTTAATCATCATAGCTATTGACATTGTGAAGTTTGGTGACGTACACAAACCTGTTTCACACGAACTAAAACAGTGGTCTTCAAACGGTTTTGGTGGAGTCATACGTCAGTATATCAAGCGGGAAGTAAACCGGGCACGCACATTATGCATTAATACAGATTTATGGACTGAAAGTAACAACTGCATGGCATATATCAACCGAAAGTACGGTGCACCTTTCCAAAACGCCTAGTAATTAAAGTGTACAAATAAAACGAGACGGTAAAATCTCCTGTATCTTCATTATCTGATGATTATAATAATTATTATTCTAACACTAATAGCTGTCCATCGTTGTTGAATAGGACCCCAGACATCATCTTTGTCTCAGCTTATCCGGATAGGTGCGGTGCGCATGTAGTTGAACAGGTCAATGCAGACACGAAATTATATGTTGCATGACAGACACACGAGGTCTATAGAAGGGCGTGGTGTTCCCGCTGCTCGTGCTTTCCGGGCCTCGTGTCTACTCTGGGATTTCACAAACACGGTGATCTTCACTGATAGCTACGCCCGCTTTGGCAGCGGTTCTCCAGTCAGATCTGTTTTGCCCAAAACATTCCCAGGTGTTGACCTTTATCTGGCAACTTTTCAGTGAGTCCCCCTGAAACTGTCTTTAATACGTTTCATTGTGCGCCCTCTCTCGTGCCATCACTCCCTCTGCTCGCGTAGAATTTCTTTTTATAATAATAATAATAATAATAATAGCCGTCCATCGGGAGCGATAACAACAGCAATCAGACATTTTGGGTGGCACCTCGCCAGGGAGAGAGGAGGTGATTGTATAGCCAGATTTGAGACATAATCCTCTTCCATATATGTGGTATATAATATCAGAGTTGACATCTTGGTGTCAATTGTTTTGTCTTTCCGCACATTACGTTTTCTCCAAGGCTCGGAGATCCAGCGTTCCTCTGCAATGCAGGCACCTCTGATAGTAGTTCTACGTCATACCTGGCAGTCCTGCGCCAGGTACTCACATTAGTATACATCGATGTTGGAGCGTGCTAGAGATATTTTGAGGAAGTCTTTGAAGCGTGCCCTCATTCAGCTTGCCATATGTTAGAGGTCGGGGAGAGGCGGGTATGCAAATGTCTGGCGTGTGCACGACATAGCCGACCCACCTGATCTGGGCCTTCATTTTCTTAGATCCTTGGTAAGGACTGGAGAAGAGGTAGGCGACCATGTTGCCTGATTACGTCATTAAAGACAGCGCCAAACTTCATCCGCTTCACTAAGCCTGCAGCGATCCTTCCTACATTCTGCTTTAGGAACTTCAGCTCCGAATTTTTCCTCAGGGTTTACTCCGGAGTTTATACATATAAACCTCATGAAGTTCAGCCGTGTGCATTAGACTGTGGAAATGCGTCACATAGTAACCGAAATACTATTTCAAATAGCAGATGACAGTGCCAGGACATCAATGGCTCTTTCCGTCTTGTCAGACGAAAATGATATATGTAACTTCAGTCTATGACGGAAACGAATGGGACTCGTAAGACCAATCCGGGCAGAGAAGCGTCTTCCACAGTTTGTGCAAGGAAAGTCAGGATCGTTTGTAGCATCGCATGGTGTGGTGTGTCTTCTCAAACGTTGAGTCTTTAGCCTATCAGCAATCAGTTTCTCCGTTGTGTGTATTCCATGTTTAATCCTGCCCTTCCATGCAACACGATATATGGCGTCCTGTTCCAATGGTTCCAAATCGATGCCTGCATCATTCATATCCCGCTTGCATAAATCCTTGTACTGAAGTAGTGGTGGCCCCAAGACCTTTTCCCCAACTGTAATTCCCCATAAAGAAGATATTTTGGTTTTCTGCCATCATCCATCCTCTGAGTGTGTCCCAGCCATTGAAGCCTTCGAAGACTAAGCATGGACAAGATTGTGACAGTGCTTGTTCTCTCTAACACCTCTGCGTTGGTGATCTTGTCTTGCCACCCAACCCCCAAGATTCTGTGCAGGCACCTCGTGTGATAGCTGTTTAGTCGCCTCTCCTGGTGCATGTAGGCAGACCATGTCTAACTGCCAAAAAGTAGGGTGCTGAGGACACATGCCTGGTAAACAAGTGTTTTTTGTTTTAACAGTGAGCTTCTTGTTCTCCCAGACCATTTTTGTTAATCTGCCTACTGTTGTTGCTGCCTTGCCTATCCTAATATTGACCACTTGGTCCAGGGATAGTTTATTATTGATTGAGTATTCCAAGTAAGTAAAATGATCTACTACCTCGAGATCCTCATCATCAATGGAGATTACTTGTGGCTTGTTTGCACAATGGACCATAACTTGTGTTTTCTTTTTGCTGATTGTTAGCCCAAACTCACAGTAGACTTCAGAAAATTTAGACAATGCTTCGCAGTTCCTCCTATTAGTGAGTCGTAATTGCGGCATCATCCGCGAAGAGCAGTTCTCTCATCAGCACCCTATTTTTTTGGCTCTTATCTTCCAGCCTTTTGGCGTTGTATAGGCCACATCTATGGGAGAAGGAATGAAGATACCACCATCCTAGTCACGGAATGCATGCTTCAAGTGAAGTGAGAAATATATTCCTAAGAGGTTTGGAGCAAGTAAACATCCTTGTTTTACTCTGCACTTGATTGCAAACTCCTCTGAGGACGCATCGTCAAAGGTGATGATGCCTTTCATGTCAGTGTGGAACGCCTCGATAATGAAGATTTCGTGGGCAACCAATCCTCCTGAGCGCTTTGAACAGACCAACACGACTGACCAAGTCAAACGCCTTCGTGAGATCTATGAAGGCAATATACAATGGTTGCTGTATGATCTAGTATAACCCCTAGATCCCTTTCCTTCTCTATTTTTCTAATATTGTTCTCTCCCATTCTGTAATTATGTTTCATATTGGGTCTACCCATGTGGAAGACTGTACATTTATCTACATTAAACTCCATTTGCCAGCTTACAGACCACTCTCATGCCAGCATAATGTTATCAACTGGTGTATCTGTGGGACAAGTATGTCCTTTCCACTCCTGATGACCTCTATTGGAATTCCATCCTTTCCTGGATTCTTGCCAGAAGCAAAGCCAGCAATAGCACAGTGCCAGGACAATCGAAGGGGTGACCACCACAGAATGAACGAACTAACTTATCCACACAAAAAAACCACAGCAATTTTCCATGGGCACAAGTGCAAATCATAGCATTCTTTGCCATCTAACCTGACATCCACCATCACAAGAACCTCTAACATATGAGCCCAATCGAGAAAACGAAAGAGACATATGACAGCTCGACGAAGTGCTATATAAGCAATAATAGAAATCATGAACAAGAGCTGAACACGCAGCACGGCTGCCAACCCGGTGAAGTGGAGGGAGTTTGATGCTGCACTAAAAGACATCAAGCGAGTTGATCACTAACAGCTTTGTCCTTCATTGATCAAGGGTTTGCTTCTTCTTCTTCGTTATTAGTTCTCAATCTCCCACTACCAAGCCACGAGAAGAACTTTGCAAGTAGCAGGATTTTGTCTAGAGAACGGAATGCGTTGTGGAGAAGTTTACAGCTTGACTGCGATATTTGCACCTTTTGGTCCGAAACATCCGACTTCAGTATTCATTTTTGAGTACTGATTTAGCCTTCCCTCTTCGATCCCTTCTCTTTAGCCAGTCTGCTCTGTTGCAGTCTATTATCAGGATCACCGTTTGAAGGCGTAGAAGGGTCTTGTCGCCATTGGTTCTATGGCCCTGACGCTTGCAGTCAGCTATGGGTCGTTGACCGCTGCAGCTCATGCGCTGCTCAGCCTATTGATCCCTAATCGATGATCAAAGAAGAATAATGACATCTTATCCTTCATACTTTTATCCCCTGAGAGTTAAAATTTTTCTAAGAACAAAATTATAATTTCAAATCCTGTTTCTACCATCCACAAATATAGACCAACTTCCTAAGGTACAAGCTACCCTCTTTGAAGACCACTGAAGGTCACATCTGCTTGAACTCTGACAATGAGGTGAAGGTTGACATTGCCGGCTTCTCCTGAACGTTTCACCTCGCGCCTTTCAGTGACTGGGTCTGTACGCATTTAAGCTCTAATTTGATAGATTTATTCACGTTTGTGACTTTGTAAAGTGAAATTTAGGCATTAAAGATGAGTAAGTACCATAGGCCAGACAACAAGACCGTGCAAACGCTGAAGGATATTGCCAATAAGTTACGAATTCACAGCATTGAGGCGACTAACGCGAGCAATTCGGGGTAAGTCATGATCAAGTGTTTGTTTATGTCAAGTGGTTTAGTATCTTTCGTCCTTGAGATATAGTTACAGTAGTAATAAAGCAGTTTTGTTTAAAAACATTTATTTGTATGAATGAAGGTTTACATGTCACTGTTTAGTGTTTACTAAGTGTACATAGTACATGTCATGCATACTGATACGCATACATACATGATTGATACGTTTAACAATTTAATTTAATGTCTGTTATTTATTATTAAGAAATGATTCCAGCAATCATGCAGCAGTGTTGCATTAAATAAAGGAATGTTAGACTATTTATTGTTCTAAGAAAGCAGCAGATGAGACAGACTTAGGCTAATCCTTTTCACCACCGATTCCTATATTTTGATCCGTCTTAATTTATCTCTCCACGAATTCTTACTTTAATTCGCCTTCCTCAACTGCGACCATAAGTAACTTAACTTAACGTCTTTATTATACTAGTTTAGAAGACTCTGCAGAGTCTGTATACAACCAGTTCCATTTACATCACCTTGCTCTAAAAGCTATACGCATCCAATTTATTCTTAAATGCATTAACTGTCCCCGCCTCCACCACCTCCCTTGGCAATGCATTCCAAGCATTCACAACTCTCTGACTAAAAAAATACTTCCTAATCTTGTTCTTGTTGGTGACTGTATTTAAAAAAAACTTGTTATAGTCTAATTTATCCATTCCTCTGATCATTTTATGAACCTGAATTAAGTCACCACAAATTCTTCTCTTTTCTAGACACTGTAGGCCTCTGATCATCTTATGAACCTGAATTAAGTCACCACAAATTCTTCTCTATTCTAGACACTGTAGGCCGGTTTTTTGTGTGTCTTTCCTCATAACTGTAATTCTGCAATCCCACTATCAGCTTTGTCGCTCTTTTTTGTATTCTTTCCAGCATGTTTATATCCCCTCTCTGATAAGGACTCCACACCTGTACACAGTACTCCAATCTAGGTCTAACTAATGCTTTATGCAGTTGGACTATCACTTCCTTGCTCCTATGTTTAATATTGCCCTTGTTTCTCTCCCATAGTAATTTGTAAATTTCTGAGATGTTCTTTGACCTGCCGACACTAGGCTACACTTACAAACAATATAATTAATTGGATGTGTGAAGGAAAAAATGTATACCCACATTTATTTGTGTGTGTGTGTATATGACAATTGAGAGCCATAATCCTAAACATTGATTTTACACACGTGCAAACACACATGAAAAAAAGTATCAATTTACAGCTGTCTGGTCCCTAACCCACACTATATTTGAGTGCACATGTATGTGTAAATAAATACACACACACATATATATATATATATATATATATATATATATAAAATCAGTCCACTTGTGCCGTTAGATGGGAGGGGCGTAGTCTCATTTGATTCCTATTTTTTGGCAGGTGAAAATTCGCTGGTGACATGCCAGGTCAATCCCAATAGTATCTGTCACTAATAACGGTTGGTACCTCTGCAAAACGATCGCCTATTTTTGGGACTGGGGGATGGGGTGTGTGTGCGTGCGAGAGAGCGTAAATTAGAGCAAGGTAGACCTTCAGCCTATCAGGCACCATCTATGCCGCTCCACTAATCACATAACCAAGAACTGATGTTATAGCCACCGTTGTCCCCTTTTTTCTACATATTCTCTGTGGTGCGAGAATACCTAGAATAATTTTCTGTAGATTTTTAACTTGAATGTTGCCCGGGCAGCGACCCATTAAGCCTACTGTTTATGATTTCCAACTGCAAAAGGGATTTTTAATGTTTGCGCCACTGAACACAGGTATTTGATCTACTAACAGAGATCAGGTGAAATTTTTACCTAATGATTCACGTGAAAAATATCCCGGTCTCCACCGTGATTTGAACTCACAACCTCCAACACCCAAGGTGAACATCTTACCTCGAGACCACTTGGTCCACATATATATATATTATATAGCATCAGCATTGACGCTTTCCGTCTTGTCAGACGATAGTAATTTTGGTTTCAAAAAGGGATGTAACTACAGTTCATGATGATAACGAATGTGACCCGTAAGACCAATCTGAGCAGAGAACCGTTTTCCACAGTGTGTACAAGTCAGGACTGTTTGTGGCATCGCATGATGTGGCGTGTCTTCTCAAACACTGAGTCTTTAGTCTATCCTCAATATCTTATCTCCTTTGTCTGTATTTCATTAATCCTGCCCCTCCGTGTAACACGATTCATGCGTGTAACACGATTCATGGTGTCCTGTTCCCATGATTACAATCTATGCTGCATCATTCATATCCTGCTTGCATACATCCTTGTACTGAAGTAGTGGCCAACCCCGAGACTGTTTCCCCAACTGTAATCTCCCATACAGAAGATCTTTTGGCATTCTGCCATCATCCATCCTCATCGGAGCCTTCAAAGACTAAGCATGGGATAGATTGTGGCAGTGCCTGTTTCTCCAACACCTCTGCGTTGGTGATCTTGTCTTGCCACCCAACCCCTGCACAGGCACCTCATGTCATAGCTTTTTAGCCGCCTCTCTTGATGCAAGTAGATAGACCATGTCTCTCTGCCATAAAGAAGCGTGCTGAGGACACAGGCCTGATAAACAAGTGTTTTTGTTTTAACAGTGAGCTTCTTGTTCTCCCAGACCCTTTTTATTAATCTGCTCATGTTGTTACTGCTTATACATATATAAAGGAGATTTGGTGGCCTAGGGGTTGTGAGCTTGGTTTACAATCCCAACATAACATGTTGCGAATTAACATGTATTAAACATAGGAGCAAGGAAGTGATCGTCAAACTGTATAAAGCTTTAGTTAGACCTAGATTGGAGTACTGTATACAGGTGTGGAGTCCTTATCATAGAGGGGACATAAACATGTTGGAAAGAGTACAAAAAAGAGCGACAAAGATGATAGTGGGATTCCAGAATTACAGTTATGAGGAACGACTCAGAAAAACCGGCCTACAGTGTCTCGAAGAGAGAAGAATTCGTGGTGACTTAATACAGGTTTATAAGATGATCAGAGGAATCGATAAATTAGACTATAACAAGTTTTTTAAAATACAGCCACCTACAATAACACGAGGGCATAGCTACAAGCTGATTAAAGAGAGGTCCAGGTTAGATATTAGGAAATATTTTTTTAGTCAGAGAGGGGTGTCTGCTTGGAATGCATTGCCAGGGGAGGTAGTGGAGGCAGGGACAGTTAATGCATTTAAGAATAAACTGGATGCGCATAGATTTTAGAGCAAGGTGATGTAAATGTAACTGGTTGTATACAGACTCTGCAGGGTCTTCTAAACCAGTATAAAGATGTTAAGTTAAGTTATGTTCAAATCACGCCGTGCTCAGTATAATGAGATCGGGCATCATGTCATGGGTTTGTCATGATATGACCGCTTCTGCCAGTCGACCCAGCTGTAAATGGGTACACTGGGGAAAATGATGCAATGGTAATTCAATAATGACAAAATATGACCAAGTCTTGTAGGTGTGGTTTTCTATTTTTATAAGAGATGACAATTTGAGCCCCTTATATTCCATGGGGGTCGCTGTAGTCAAGAGGTTAAGGCACTCACCTCTCACATTGATGAACGAAAACGGTGGACGATTGAATCCCTCATGTTTTAAGCGACCCCTGGTCTGACGGGAGGTAAGACCAGAGTGCCAGCATCCTGAGTTACCTCCAGTTGTCTCGACCAATAGTCTTGCCACTGATCCAAGGTAACTCGGGAAAAGATAGTGAGATTGATGAACAGCACATTCTCTCCCTCACTATAATCCAAATACAGCACACATCACATTATTAAGACAAAACCGTCTGATGTTTTGGCCATCATCACTTGCGATGGGCAATAACTTTTAAAAAAAATATTTCTGTAGGATGCGTGCACATATTCTTTTACACAGTTCTCTTAATAAAGATTATTATGTTCTTCATATTCATAACAGGCACCCAACATCATGTTGCTCAGCAGCCGAGATCATGTCTGTCCTCTTTTTCAATACAATGCGCTATACCATAGATGAACCACGTCATCCCAATAATGATCGGTTTATACTGTCAAAGGGTCATGCTGCACCCATACTATATGCAGCTTGGGCAGAGGCTGGTCTATTTCCTGCATCAGAACTGCTTGAGCTCCGAAAGCTAACCTCAGACCTGGAGGGCCATCCCACCCCCGTAAGTCTGACTTAAAGCTATTTGTTTGTTGCAGCTACTTTAACCTTCTGCTTTCCAGGTGACAAAATTACTTCTATTTCCTGTATCTGCATAATTTTTCAGCATATCATGCCCCATCATGGTTGTTGATTTTGAGAACCTCTAATTTAAAAAAAAAATTGTGTGTGTGTATATGTCTAGAGACATATATTAATAAAGAACTTGTTGGTGCAATTGTTGTTATTGTGTGTATGTTAGTTTCTGAGATACAAGAAGATGAAGGTGATAGTGGTGAAAAATAGCACAAACATATAGACTCGCCCGATAGCGGCATCCCTTAGTTAGGGGAGACAAAAATTTGTGGAAAAACGCACTAATACTACTATCGTCATTTACCGTAATGGCCATGTCTGTCACTTCAGCTATTAAAAAAATTATTGTATCAACATAAGCTAAATAGATCTACCTCAGAAAAATCCATTGCAGAAACTTAACTCTCCCATTCTCAATAATGGGTGAATTTTTAAATCCAAGCGAAAAACGGAAATCATTTCCAAAATCTAAAAGAAATTTTAAAATCCACATTGTTTTCGTCTAACCGTACATGATGGAAGTTGGAACTCTCTACAATAAAAAAAAAAGCAGCATGTTCATCCGTTTCTTTGACATTAACTTATATACGATAAAGAGATTACCCTAGAGCTGGCGGCGTGCCACGCCAGTGGAACGGAGTCAAATTGTCGTAATCTCATGCCGTTGGAATGGAAAAGGGTAAACAAAAAATATATAACTACTTCAAGTATGTGATGTAAATGTTTACCTCCGTATTCACAGATTAAATATTTTGTGTCAGTGATCTCTTTTTTTTATAATTATATAATCGCTTTAATTGTGAACTGGTATTTCTTGACAGTCCAAATGTCAAAAGCAGTTGGAGTTTGTATGAAATCTGTTGTCATAGAGGCATCATGATATCGAAGGGAATGGTATTGACAAACTTTTGAATACCTCTGAAAAGAGGCAGTCGTGTCAGTTTGCCAGCATCGCCAATGTACTGCCAGGGATATAGTAGTTGCTGATTATAAAAGAAGATGGCTACAACATCAGATTTGTGTGGACAGAATCCTGGATTTGCACACTCTACTGGTCTCAAACGAGGTCAGATTAGGTGTCTAGTCCTATTGTAGATGGGCGATAAACTCTGAGGTACCGTGTATCTGTTGTGCATGTTAAAAAAAAACCTTGGTAGTTGGAAATTGAAAACAACAGACTGTTAGTCCCTGTACTGGCAAAACCACTGAGACAAATGATTAAATATCTAACCAACATGCTACCTACATCCCATGAGGCCTATTAAGCTGTAGGAAGGAAATCACAAAAAGAACCTACTATTAATAATTTTTGTAAGAAAAACCAATCTACAGTGTAGAAAATAAAAGAATTCGAGGTGACTTAATACAGGTTTATAAGATAATCAACTGAAAGGATAAATTAGAATATAACAAGTTCTTCAAAATACAACCACCTACAAGAACAAGAGGGCATAGTTACAAATTAACTAAAGAAAGGTCCAGATTAGATGTTAGGGAATATTTTTTTAGTCAGACAGTGGGGAATGCTTGGAATGCATTGCCACAGGAAGTAGTGGAGGCAGGGAAAATTAATGCATTTAAGAATAGATTGGGTGTGCGTAGCTTTTAGAGCAAGGAAATTTAAATGAAACTGGTCATATACAGACTCTGCAGAGTCTTCTAAACCAGTATAAAGACGTTAAGTTAAGTTACAAGGAAGGATGAGAGCACCATTTTCCAGCTGAGAACCAAATACATCCCACTTAACAAGCACCTGAACAAAATCCAACCAGAACACACTCCAGAGTGCCAGTTGTGTACACACCCATATGAATCTGTTGATCATCATCTCTTTGAGTGCATGGTGCTCAACGATGTTAGGAACAGGCTTCTTCTTTCGAAGGTAAGATAAATGAAACACTATGGCACTAAACAACAAACATGTGCAGATACCATTATATGGCGTTGGCCAAAGGGCGAGAGCCAGATGCAACTGAATTCGTAAAAGCAATTTAACAGAATACTGGAAACAAATGCCATATAACAAATTATGATCAAGAAGACTAAATCATTCATACCATGCCCCTGTTTCATAAGCTTATCAGCACCAGCCGTGCAAGTCAGTGGTCAGTGCTGATATATGATACAGATATCAAAAGTAGGTTAGTTTTTGTAAAGAACAATTAACAGCTGTGATGTAATACTTCCTATTATAATTTTTTTTTTTTTTTTTTAAAGAAATTGGCAGTTGTATTGCAACTGATAGCTGAAATTGTCTTCCAAGTTTTATGTACTTGAACATGGTGTGAATAGAAAACAAAGAAAACTAATAACTCATGTCAATGGATTGACTATGTTACATATGTCAGTTCCAGCTGATGTTCTTCCCGTTTGCCATATTAAACAAATTATTTGAACACATAAAGTCCAGTTCTCTGGATAAAAGTTGAAGAGTTCTTAAGGCTTCCAAATAGCTTTGTGTCGAGGTTCATGTCTGGGCCAGTGCTCTTATGTCAAGTGTGATAGTTATCTCTCATTTTGTTGACATTTCTTAAAGCTAGGATAAGGCTCTTCTTTTCTTGGAAGGTGATTGTTTGTACTTTTTGTTCTTATGCTGCTCCCTCCTATGCTAACCCGCTTGCTGTTTTATTTCATTGTATGCCACAGTGGTACAGTATCCACATGCGCAGCTCAAATACAAAATGACATCCGTGCTCACAGTGTGTACAATCAAAGAACAGCGTGTTGTGCGTTTTGTTTAATGCAAACTGACTGTAAAGGATATTCATAAAGAAATACTTCCTGTTTACGGTTAGAAGTGTTTGTCACATAAAATGGTGCATAACTAGGTCAATACATTTTTAAAAAATCCTCAAAAATATCTGATGAAGCCCTACCTGGTCATCCTATTCAGATTTCAACAGAAGCATCTGTGGGGCAGATGATTCGAGCTGACAGGCAAGTAGCGATAGACAGTGTGGCAACTGCAACAAGGTTTTTGCATGGTTCGATCTACATCATAATGCATGATTACACCTTGGTGGGAGACGTTTCGTGAATAACGAAGAGGTTAAATATGAAGTGCACATGCTGCTGAGATGGTAGACCAGGGACTTCATTGTCACTGGTTTTGGTATACTGGTAAAGCAATGTTGGAGGAAATTTGGTGAAGTTATGGACAATTTAAGTGCAAAAATGATTGGTTTTCATGTCCGTATCTCAATAGCTTTTAAATAAATAGCCATTTGTGACCTATTTACTAACTTGCCCTTATAAATCTATACTTTTGTTTGAAATGTGGCCCGTTTACTATGGCAATGTGTTGTAGAAGAATCTATGACTTTTAGCTTTTAATAAAGACCATTTATTGCAAATTACATTTTTTTTTTTTTTTCGTTACCTTATTTTTCTATTCCCCACTGTGGTTTTTATTTTGCACTTGTTGACCCAGAGCATTCCGACTTTGGCATGCATTTTATGTAAGGGTCTGCTTCCTCCTGCATTTTCTAAGGGTTTGCTTCCCCAGGGTAACGGTCGGCGATGTGATGGGGATCGAACCTAGTACCTTCGGATTGTAATCCGTATCACTCAACCACTAGCGTATGCCATCCCTCTATTTACTGCTTCATAAGCAATTGTCATAAACTTATATCTTTGATTTTATAACAAGAAGTAAGAGTTTAGGATTTGTGTATCATTAGAATACTCGGTTTCTTTTTTTTTTAAATTTCAGAAGTTGCTAGTCTTAATTATTCTGGATCTTCCTGGAACATAAATCTGCAACAGTTGCTGTCTTTTGAATCCTGTTTGGTCCATCTTTTTTAAGTTCTTTTTTTTGAGAATCCAACTGCACTATCCTTTCTCTTCCACTTTTCTTCACCAAGTGTTTTCTTTGATCTCCCTACTATCTTTTCACCTGTGGCTTTCAATTCAATGCATGACTGATTTTGTTGTCAGGTTTACTTCCTGATAATGTGTCCTATCCATCTCAGCTTTCCTTTCCCTATCTCCAGCTGTATTGGCTTCTGTAATGTTTCGTGTCACAGTCCTGTGTTATTAATTCTAGTCATCTGATACAGAATATTTAACAGAGGTAACTGCTGGCGAATGTCTATACCATGGGTGTGATACTCCTAGTTAAATACCATCAATCATTCAATCAAATTCTGTCACTCTTCTTGGTGCATAGGCCATTGATTACATTTCATCAGTATTCACAGTCCTGGGCTACTCTTTCTGCCTCACTCAGGTGTAACTACTTATTTGCAGTTACCATCTCACATTCTCTTCTCCATTTATTCTTGGGTCTCCCTCTTTCTCTTCTCCTGTTGATTTCATGTGAGAGCCTGCCTGGCTATGTTGAACGGTGCCTTCCTCATTGTATGTCTTATCCAGCCCCCATTTTCTTCTCTAAATTTGTTGTTCCAGGGGCTGTTGTTAGCTCCTTTCCCACAAGTCTTTATTCCACACCATGTCCTGCCATTTTGTGCCCATTACCCTTCACAGGCATCTATTAGCAAAGTACTGGAGTCTTTGTCAGTTACATAACATGCTTCTTAACAATACCATATACTGATTATACAATGGCGTTGTTCAGTTCAGTTCATCCCGTAACCCATCAAGTCGTTGGGGCACACATGAAGACATGAAAATCCCACGCCAGCTCTCTCTGTCTGTCGCCGCCTGACGTATCTCACCGGGAGGAAGGCCTGACCACTTAGTGATGTTGTCCACCCATCTCTTCCTTGGACGTCCTCGCCTCTCTGTCCCGGTACGGATCCAAAGAGTATCGAGTTGGGAATTCCGTTGGACCTCGCGACGTGCCCGCACCAGGCCATCTTTCGTCTTTTGATAGTTGTGAACAGATCTTCAAAAGGACAATGGCGTTGATCAGCCTAATATTATTTTCCTGGGAGAATGTCACAGAATTTCATTAAGAAACAATCAAAGTTTTAAAATACTTTTTGTCTCCTTTTGTTATAGAGGCTGAACTTTGTAGATGTTGCTACAGGATCCCTTGGCCAAGGTCTGAGTTGCTCGGCTGGAATGGCCTACACCGGGAAGTACTTTGATAAGGCAGAGTAAGTAATTAATGAAATGTTTTAGGTGCTTTATATTATTTGTATCTTGTGTTTCCTTAGAGCTTTTAAATGTGGTTGCTCAAAGTGTCTTTGATGTTTTCCAAGATTGGGAGGAATCTGTAATTATTTATGTGAAACATCTAGTGTTTCAGTGCACTAATCTTTATACATTTGTTTACTTTGGTAGTAAAATCAGACAGGACTCAAGAAGCTGGCCCAAAATAAGATAACATGGATTGTGACCTTTGCAGACTATTCAAAAGCTTTTATTTGACTTAACATGACTGTTTTCCAGATGTATGAACTTCTTTTATTCCAATTTTAACCTATAGAGCTTAAATTTTGTTCATGCCTCCTCTAATGTGACCTGTTAATGATTTTGGACAAGTCATTACAAACATTTGACAGAAATGCTTAGTTATATTTTTTTTAGTTTATATTTTATTTGCTCAGTCGTGTGAAATTTCCTAGCTATTTGACGCCAGTCACAGCGTGAGAGAAAATTGTCAAAGCAAACAATGAGATGCTCACAAATTGCAAAAATTTGCTGCCCGTTGCAGCGTGAGAAAAGATTGTCAAAGCGAACAACAGGATGTTCGTAAAAAGCAAAGAAACGTGGCATTTAGAAATAAGGTTTGTTGACAAAATAATCAGTCTATCAGTTCATTTCGTGACAGATGGATCTCATCTCTAATAAAGTTCTTAATAAATTTTCTTGTGCAGGTAAATAAATAACAGTCAATGTTACGTGTCATCTTTTTTTTGCTGCACCTCACAGGCTACTCTCACATCTTTAGGAGTTTGTGTTTACTTCGGTCGTTTCTAATTCTTTGATTGAATTATAATTCATTCCATCAGTTGACTTGCTGGATTACAATTTTGTCAAAAGTGTTTTTGTGCATTCACCTGGTGTATTGTGCTCATCACCTATATGTGGTCTCTAAGATCCGCAAGCCTAGGCCGAGTTAAAGATTGGCCTCGGTCAGACAAATATTACTCAGCACTCAGATGTGGGAAACAGGTCCTGCACAGTGCTGGGCATTTCCGCTGGCTCTCCGATTCCTCATATGACACATCAGACTCCAAAAGAATTCAGCCATGCTTTGCAATGACCATGCTGAATGACGGCAGCTAAAAGACCAATTCCGAGTAGTGGCAAGGCAGACAAGAAATGCTTTATAAACGAAATTGCTGATGAAGTCAAAGCTGGTCTCAGATCTCATGACCTCAGACTGGTCTATCAGGCTCCTCCGCCCTGTTGGCAAGAACAACGAGGAAAAAGCAGAGTTCATCAATAAGTCTGACGACTCCCAGTGCTCGTCATACGAGGATGTAATGAACAAGCGGAAGGAACACTAAATGTATGCTCTTAAGCCAAGATCAACACACATCAGCACACACACACACACCCCATCATCCTTGACAGCAGTGCATACTATTGGAGGCCTACTATTATCAATTTTGTATACTGACTTCATGGTGATTTGTTAAGAATATTGAGAGGCCTGACCTTGTCATTAACATTACATTGCTCATCTTTTCTAGTTATCGTGTGTACTGCCTTATTGGTGATGGCGAGAGTGCTGAAGGCTCTGTCTGGGAGGCTATGGCTTTTGCTAGCCGTTACAAACTGGACAACCTTGTGGCAATATTTGACATCAACCGCCTTGGACAGAGTGAGCCCACAATGCTTGAACATGATTTGAATACATACAAGGCAAGGGTGGAAGCTTTTGGGTAAGTTTCCTTTTGTTTGATTTTCTCATTTGTAATAATAATGTTGGGTCGGTAGTTGGTACTCCTGTGTGGAGCGAAGGCTTGGGGGTAGTGTAGGGGGAGGATCTGGTTGTTCGTCAATAGATGTCTGCAGAGGTTGGTGGGTGTGAGGGGAGAGGGAGGGAGTGACCAGTGAAGTGGAAAATCAGACGCAGAAATAGGGTGGTGGGGATACGTGCTACAGGGATCACCATTGGACGTGGCTAGGCGGGTCCTGGCATGGAATCTGCGAGGAATGGGGGGGTGGGGGCTGGTGCCTGGAGAGGAGACTCCGAGGGTGAACTTCACTCCCTTGGTCTCAGCTGGATAGAGGGAGAAAGGGCAGCTCAATACCGAATTTGTCGTGGAAGGGTTGTCAATGAGCTATGCCTGAAAGGGACGACAAGCGTTGATGATGATGATGATGATGATAATAAGACCATTAGTGCTATAAGTCTCATACAGAAACCAACTTTCTGTGCTCTTCCAGTGCAATCCTGCAAATTTCAAGCATCACCTAAGGGAGGTGAAATCAACTAGTTATGTCAAAGATGGAGGATAAGTTCAGAGGTCCTGTGCTATGCATGTATAAGAATTCGTGGCACCTGAAAATTTAAAAGAACAGACTGTTAGTGGCTGTTCAGGCAAAAATTTGAAACATAAACAAAATTCCTACCAATTACTGACCTGCATGAAAACAAAAAAGATTTGGCTTGATCTTCATACAAAGACTTAACAGATCAATCACTTGTTTGACAGCAGACGTGTGTTTGTTTGCGAATGCCCACAATGAGTAGGTTTACTCTTTTGTGCGCGCTGAGAAAGACGTTAAGTGGCGGATTGCACTACCTTTCCTCACATTCTGAGCGTGCTGATGAAGGTGGGCCAAGGTCCTCCAAGCGGTTGTGCTATGCTAGGCTTCATCTGTGTGTCGCTCTCTATTATGAGGATTACGTCTATCCCTCACCTCGTTAGTCAGGCTCCATGAAAACAGCCCATTGCCAGGGAGGGCTACTAGGAAGCCGAAGTGAGGGTCTTGGTCAGTATGTTTTGCCTGAGCCTGACTAACATGTCTGATCAATTGATTTTGCCTGACCAGACGTTAATCTTCCTCCCCTACAGCAGACTTTATTTAAAAGCAAATATATATTTTAAAAAACTCCACATCTCCAAAGAGTAGAAGCGGAATGACCGAGTATAGTGAATTGTTGTTGATTCTCTTGAGCATCTGATTAGTAGTGGTATATCACTCGCTTTTCAAGCAAAGGTATGGGGTTAAACTCCTGCTACTGACATGCTTCAGTCGACCCAGCTGTATAAGGGGGGATAGTTTTGTAAATGGGTACCTGACCTATGGTTATTACGGAAAGAAAGGCAGTGAGGAAGGGAACTGGTTACTCCGCCTCACTCAAACTGTGGCTTAGTACATTGAAGTTTCTAACACTTCATCTTTGACTGCAGTTTCTGCTCTCTCTTTTGCCTTCTATCACCAAGAGGTGCATAGGCCATCAACCAACCCTCGCCAAGCAGCTCTGTCCTCTGCAATCTTTTCCACTTCCTTCCAGCTTTATCCTGTTTTCTTTACTTCTGCCTCCAGATCTCGTCTCCATGTATTCCTTGGTCTGCATACGCCTCCTTCCTCGGGGGTTCCATGACAGGGATTATCTGGTCATACTGGCCTGGGGCTTTCTTAATGTATGACCCATCCATCTCCACTTTCTTCCTAAGATTTCCTGTTCCAATTGACCTTGTCCCGCTCTCTCCCACAGTCTGTTGTTTGTAACTTTATCAAATCATTTTATACCAAGAATCTTTCTCAGGTATCTGTTGACAAAACCCTTCAGTCTCCTGTCCAGTTTCTGCAATTTACTTACTTTATTTATATGCATTGTCAGTAAGAGCTTTCAAATATTGTATCTGTGTTATTTCATGCACAATCCTCAATGGTTTTTCTTGCCATTTAATGCAGATCAATGACCATCAATTAAGTACAGGACATGGTTTTCCAAAATGCTGGGATTGATGCTGTAATGCTTTGCTCTGTTATTTTGTTCAGTTATTATTGACAAAGTTAGTTGTTGTTGGCAAAGTTAACTACCAAATTACACTGATTTAATTTGTTCACTTTTTGTTGACAAAGTTATCTATCAACTACCACTGTGCACATATAGCAATATATGGTCAGGTGAAAAAGTCAGAAGCTGACCACATGGCAGATGGAAATATTGTTCAACAGAAATCCATCAACACAAACTTAACAACCAAATGAGAACACTTGCTTCACTAAACAGAATATAATTGTTTGATCTGTAAATATTCAAATTGTATTTTATTTCACAATTAAATTTGTTATAACATTTTGAGCACTTTCGTTCTGGATTTCAAAGTTTCTATTTAATTTTGGTAATGTTACCACATTTCTTTGATTCTAAGATGCACTTTTTAACCATCAAAACGTCTCTAAAATTGGAATGTGTCTTACAATCAATGGTGTCTTACAATCACCATCAAAGGAAAGTGTACCGCCGGGTGCGGGTGGACAGGTTTTCGGACGGCATTGTATTTGCCTAATGAGTGTGCATATTTGCTTCCATATTTATCTTGTAATAATATTTCTGCATCTTTTAAATTCGGTTAATTTGTATCCATTGTAGGAGTTCAAAATATTGTCAAAAAGATGGCATCATTAAGCTGCACTGAGAAGAAAAATTATTGTGTATGCAGAAAAACATGCAAATAGATGGGAAAAAAAATTTGACATTAGTAAAACAGATACTAGTTGGAGAAATGGCTGTAATTCTATATTTTTATACAAAACTTGATGGCTCCTTTAGATAATAAATTTTGGGATAATGCAGACTTCAATGGCTCAACAAGTGATTCAAAAGAGTCGGGCTCTGAGTGTGAAGTTGACTCTAATGTTGGAAATGGAAAATGGTTCAGATAGTGACTTTTTGTGCTCAGTCTCTCTAATAGCTGAATGTGCTGATGAACGCTCTGCAGTTCTGAAATTTCCTCATGTCTTTGTTAGGTACCAATTTACAGCTGGATTGACTGATAGAAGCAGTTGTACTATGAAAATTTCCTGGCATGCTCGGTCTATCAAACTGAACACAACGTGATTTGAAACCGGTACATTGCAATTGTAAACAAAGTTCACAACACCAAGACCACACACTCCCTTTGATATTGGTTCAGAATGGGGATCAAGATGTTGAGCAGTGCATGAGCTGTAGTGGTCAGCAGCCCAAAGCTGACTACTAGCGTCAGGACCAGCGATCCAGAGCTGTCAAAACCCTTCTCCACCTCCACATAGTGATTCTGGACAACGGGCTGCAACAGGGCAGACTGGCTAAGGAGAATGGATCGAAGAGGGAAGGCTAACCCAGTACTCAAAAATACAATGCTGAAGTCACATGTGTCGGACCAAAAAGTGTAAATATCACAGTCAAGCTGTAAACTACGGCACAACTCATTCCGTTCTCCGGACGTTTGCTACTTGCAAAGCCCTTTTCAGGGTTTACTAGCGGGAGTTTGAAAACGAAGAAGATTCAACAGGAAATGCTACATAACATAGCATCTAATAAATAGTTTGTTCTTGCTAAATTTAAATTATTACATTTTTTTTGGTAGTAATTATGTTTCTTGTTGTTGTTCGGATCCAGGGCTATTTAATGGTATCTACACGTGTTTGTTAGTTTAGCTGTTTAATACCATACAAATTGTTCCATTTATCTGACCTATGAGGAAGAATATGTTTCTATGAATCGCAAATTTGTTGTTTCATGGGGCTGAAATTAGCGTATGGATCTTAGAATCGAGGAGATGCAATATTATTTTCTTATTTCAATGTTGCTGTTTTGATTTAATGTTTGATAGTATTTGTGCTGATATTATTTGCTATTGCTGAATTATTTGTACAACTACTAGTTTCAAAGCCTGTCTATGGCTGGCAATAGAGTATTTCCAAATAGTCACCGAAAATAACCATGCAAAAGTCCTTACAGATTCATCCGAAGGAAATGTATTTGATACTCTAATAATAGTTACATGGCTCTTCAACACAGCTTTTTATGACATTTTTTTAATTGGTAATTTCTGATTAGTCTCATGATTCCACACAAGCTAATAATAATGGATGTTTTCAGGACACGCAAACATTTCTAATATTGTGTGCTTTTCCACCAAATGTTTGGGAATAGCATAAGGATGTTTATTTTGCTTTTATGTTTTAATCATTTGTCAAAATACTATAGTAGTATGAGCACTTGTTTTTCATAGCAAAAGTATAGGGTTCAACTCTTGTTACTGACATACTCCAGTCAACCCAGCTGTAAATGGATACCTGTCAGTGTTACGGAAGCAAAGGCAGCGAGGAAGGGAATTGCCCAATCCATCTCATAGGCAAGCTGTGACTTCATACAATGAAGTGGGGATGGCATGGGCTAGTGGTTAAATGACATGGCACACAAACTGAAGGGGCTGGATTCACTGCCAAATTACAGCACCGGCCGTTACCCCAGGGAAGCAAACCTTTAGAAAATGCAGGAGGAAGCAGACCCTTACAAAAAATGCATGACAAGTCGGATACACTGGGCCAACGGGTGCAAAATAAAAGTAAAGTTCAATGCACACTACAGTACCTTGGGGAATAGAAAAATAAGGCAAACCTTTAGAAAATGCAGGAGGAAGCAGACCCTTACAAAAAATGCATGACAAGTCGGATACACTGGGCCAACGGGTGCAAAATAAAAGTAAAGTTCAATGCACACTACAGTACCTTGGGGAATAGAAAAATAATGCAAACGCGCACCAAAAAAAATTTTAAAAATACATTTAAGTCTCTAACACTTCATCTGCTAACAGCATTGTCTGCCATTGAACTACCTTGACTTTTACCATATTTGTCTCCATATAAAAATCTGATAAAATACTAACTCTTCATGCTAGCAGCTGTGCTGAATGTGTTACTTAAATAAACACAATGTCATTGATAGCTTAAACAGATTGCATGATTGGTGGTATGTGTTTTTAAGCAATTTACCTTCTTCTGCATTCTGACTTTTTGGTCACACTAAATCTGTAGTCACGTCGCTAGGGCAAAGTCCACACTCCTCTCCAGGTCTGGGTGGCAGCCTCACAGTTTTTGTGTTAGCTCGGCTCCCTCTGGCCAGGTTTGGCATCATAAGTCTTTATGCTGGTGAATCCTATATGATGTGTTTGGAGGTCTGGACTTTGGTTCCACATGAACATTCACTTTTATATGATATCTTGAGCTGATTTATGTGTCCCAAAAGTTTGCAGTGACTTGTTCTCAGGCAAAAGATGCGGGTGTGTTGGTGTTTGTGGCGCTGGTGGATTGGGTCAAGTCAATTGCTCACGTCCATGTCTTTTTTCCATTTTCTTCTTCTTCGTACGCAGTCAGACGTCAACCTTTATTTTTTCGAAAAAAGCAGCGGTCATCCTGAGGCTGTCGAAACTGCCATAGAGCTTGTCTAGTGTTGCCACTGGTGATGGCCACATCTGCTTTCTCTGATCCTCGTATGTCTGGCAGTTTTGCAGCAAATGTTCAGCGGTCATTTTCCCGGTACCGCACGTGCATTCGTCAGTGCCACCTATCTTCAGTTTATTGAATAGGTGGTACCTAAGTCTATTGTTACCTGTGCGAAGTCTGAAGACCACGACCTGCTCTCTTCTGTTCAACTGGTAATAGGCATCGTTTTTTTGTGTAGCCAGTATGCCCTGTTTCCCTTTTGGTCATGTATCTAGCTCTATTAAGCCTTTTTGACTCTTCATATGTTTTTTCCATTTTGAATTATGCTGATTACTGATTGTGGATGATAGTTTTTGCCTCTCTGTAAGACACTGTGTGGATAAGGTGCTCCATCCTGCCACCTGCTTTGGACAGGGCATCAACTCTCTCATTCTTCGTGATTCCATAATGGGAGGGTAGCCGCAGAGGTTCTTTGTATTTTGTTGAGATCTGATCTGAATTCCCACAGCATTTGTTCACCTCTGGAAAAATAATTTAACTGAACTTTAAGTCCGATAAGGTATCAAGTATAGCAAATGTTAATTACATTTAATGGCCAAATAAAGTGACATTAAGGACTTAGTAAAGCTACAACTGCTGAACTGTATGCAAGAAGTTACCATCTCTAATTACAAGCTACTGAAGCAATGAGGCTTGACAGGACAGTCAGGAGCACGACTGATGAAAGACCTTAGGGAAGCAGCTGAAAATGCCTCATGATAGCTGTCTAACAATCAGTCTGGGCAATAGAATGTAGGGTAGTAATGTTATATACATGTACAGTAATAGTTTCATCATCATCCCAAGCTCATTAGATAAGAACATGAACTGACAATCAAAATCTTGAAGAGAAAAAGGAAACAATGACATGACAATTGAGAGCCAAAATAAAAAAAATTGATTGCACACACACACACACACACGGAAAAAGTGTCAATTTACAGCTGGCTGGTCCCTAACCCATAGTATATATGAGTGGACCTGTATGTGTAAATACGTACGCACACACACACACACACATATATAAATCTTTGCTTGTATCTATTTAAACTCTCTTCTTGCAGCTGGAACACATATGTTGTTGATGGCCATGATGTAGAAATCCTCTCCAAGGCATTCTGGGATGCTGGCCGTGTCAAGGGCAAACCCACGTGCATTTTGGCAAAGACATATAAAGGACAGGGAATCCCAGGTAATATCAACTGATATGATTGTTAGTTGCCCATAGCAAGCAATGATGGCGACATCATCATATGGTTTTTTTATCTTGATGATGTAACTTGCGCTGTATTTGGATTATAGTGACGAAGAAACTGCACTGGTCATCAATCTCACTCTCTGGTCCCGAGCTACCTAGAACCAGTGACAAGACGATCAACCGAGGCGACTGGTGGTAACACAAGTGGCAGGCTCTCTGATTTGACCTCCATTGAGACCAGGGGTTGCTTGAAACTAGCAGGATTCATTTACCTACCATTTCCGTTAATCACTTTGATAGACGAGTGGCTTACCTCTTGACTACATAAATAGGTATGCTCAGTTAACGCACCAAAGCAGAAAAAGCTTTTACTACATTACGGCCACAAGGCCTTCATCAGGGACAAGGAAGAAATTTAAATGTCTAACAAATCACAGCAAAAATAATTTGCATGAACTAGATACTGAATACAATATGGTTTGGGTGGCAGCTATTTGCTAGAAAGTGACTACGAATTTTTGAATGACACGAAATGAATGCACAAAAGCACATATACTAACTATACAATATGTTCATACATAAGCACAAATACCAGTATACACCCACTAACACATAAACATATGTAGATGTAGAGAGACACATATATACATACAGATGCAAACAAATAATTATACACATATAGTTACACATGCATATACAAGGATCTTAAACCCTTTAATGAATTTTGAAAGATAATAGAGAAAGAGACAGGGGAGCCTAAGTAAAGATATATAATGTATTCAAACCCCGGTTGAAAGCTATTATTTTGATAAACCAGTACTACTTCATCTCCTGGGTTAGCATTTTTTGATAATCTTTTATAACAGTGGGGGGGGCTTAATATAAAAAATATGCTGATCAGACTGTTAGTCGCGTCAGATTAATCATTCTGATCAAGACCCACACCTTACTTCCAAACAGTTCTCCTTGGAAACAGACTGTTTCATGACAGTCTGGCTAACAAGGTGGGTATCGGCAGCAGTGGTAAGCTGACTTAAAAGACTTGCATTGCACTACAGTCATGAGGATCACAGTCAACCTTCTCAAGTACTCATCAGAATGTGAGGAAAGTCACCAAAGAAAGTCATCAAGTGTACCTAACTCAAGCACGCGTGACATTAGCAACAACAACAACTTCTGATACACCAGTGCAAGGTGATTGCCACTTAATGAATGTTGCAGTCCTGAAGTGCGCACTTAAGTTCAGCTTTCCGTAAAAATGCAAATACAACACTTTTTACATTACAATTTGGGAAATACTTCTGCAAAGTCAGGTCATGTCATCCTGTAACCGGTGAGGTCGTTGGGGCACACATGAAGACATCCTCACCACGCCACCCTTGTCTGTCAGCGGCCACTGCCTGAGCCTCTTCTGGTCGAAGATTGGTCCATTCTTTTATGTTGTCCTCCCATCTCTTTTTGGGACGGCCTCTTCGTCGTCTGCCTTGCACCTTTCCGTGGAGGATTGTATTTGACCTCGATATGTGACCGTACCAATCGAGTTTTCTTCTTTTGACAGTTGCCAAGAGGTCTTCAAAAGGCCTTATTGCTGCTGTAATTCTGTCTCGTATTTCCTCATTTGTAACTCGATCTTTGTACATAACGTTTAAAAGTATTCGGAAACATCTCATCTCCAAGGCCTGTATCCTTAGTTGAAGGTCAGCTGTAACTGTCCATGTCTCACAAGCATAGAGGAATATTGACAGGACTAGTGTACACATTAATCTGGTTTTCGTGCATAGTGCAAACCATTTATCTTGCCAGATTTTGTAAAGCCGTGCAAGCGCCTCTATTGTCTGTGCAATTCTGGCCAACACCTCACATTTTGATCCTTCATCACCGTCAATCGACCCTAAATATTTAAAACGGTCAACCACTTCGAGTTCCTGCAAAGTAGATTTTAAAAAAAATGACTAACAGTTATCTTCAGTGTTGCTTCTCACTGCAAGGTACCTGGTTTAAACCCCTAGCAGTAAATGGGTATTTGGCTTGCATGTATGGAGGCAAGGCAACATGAAGAAAGAGAACTGGTCATTCTACCTTAAAAAATAAATTTTTTAAAATGTGAGACTAGTAACATTTTTTCTAACACTTCATCCTTGATGACAGTGCCTGTTATGGGGGGGGGGGGGGGGGGGGGATTTCATTGTAAAATAATCTTTTTACAATGTGCATAACAAATGTATGAGTCATGTGAGCAACACAGATCGTGCTCTGGTGTCAGTTTCTCTAGTAAATGGCTTTAAGAATGATAGATGCAGAAGGAGAGGCATTGGAGAGACAAGAGGAGAGAGAAAATTATGGCCTGGGAAGACAAAAGGCCAAAGGAAATTCAATGGGCACATGAAAGTACAAAGCACCTATGAATATGCCCAGAGTGCCGTGAAGTTGATTCTAAGGAACAGAACCGATTAAAATAAAAAATAATAGTACTTTTCATATGAATATAGGGGACGGCCTGGGCTAGTGGTTAAGTGACATGAAAAGTGTTGGGTTTGCTCCCCAATCACACCACCGGCCATTACCCCGGGGAAACAAACCCTTAGAAAATGCAGGAGGAAGCAGACCCTTACAGAAAATGCATGCCAAAGTTGGATGATGCACTGGGCCGATAGGCACAAAATAAAGTGGGGCATAGTAAATAAGGCGAACGCAATAAAAATATGAATATAGATTAATGTACACAGAATATAGAGTACATAAAACTGTTGACTTATTTTAATCTTTACTACCCTTTTGTGTCTTACGTGAACTTTCATGAAAGAAAAGGATTGAAAGAAAAATAACTAAACTGCCTTTTTCGATTGTGGATAACGTTTGTGTTCACTCATGACACCATCTCAGAAATTTATCCTTGTTGGAATATGCATTTACATTTACCCCACATTTATTTATTTTAAATTTTGGTTTGAAACATGTGATTACTTATGTGTGTGTGTGTGTGTGTGTGTATGTGTTATCTGTGGACCAAAGTATGTCTTTACCGTGTCAGTTGCACAAGGATGTCTGTTGTCAACTTACACACTGGCAATTGTTGAAAAATTAACTACATAATATTGGCCTAATATTTGTCAAGTGCTTTCTATTTCAAGAGGTTAGCCATCAAGGATGTCGTGTCTTGCCTTTTATCAACTTGATTGTGAAAGTTTACATTTTTTTGGTCATTGTGTTGTACTCCTACATTTTTTAGTGTGTAGATATTAGGAAATATTTTTTTTAGTCAGAGAGTGGTGAATGCTTGGAATGCACTGTCACAGGAAGTAGTGGAACCATAGCTGACTAAGACCTTTTTCCACCTCCACATGACTGTCAAATTACCGTGACTTCTTCTCTTCTTCTGTGTTCGTTCTCAATCTCTCGCTACTAAGTCCTAAACAGAGCATTGCAAGTAGCAGGATATAGTCCGGAGAACGGAATGCGTTGTGTCGCTATTTTACAGCTTGACTGATATTTGCACCTTTCGATCAGACACATCCGTCTTCGGCAGGTCATGTGACTAAAACATTCTTCACCTTCATGTACAGATCTTGTCATGTTGGGATCTTGTATTGGGATATTGTCATGTAAGGATCTTGTCATACTTAACTTAAGTTAACGTCTTTATACTGGTTTAGAAGACCCTGCAGAGTCTGTATACAACCAGTTACATTTACACCACCTTGCTCTATAAGCTATGCGCATCCAGTTTATTCTTAAATGCATTAACTGTCCCTGCCTCCACTACCTCCCCTGGCAATGCATTCCAAGCAGACACCACTCTCTGACTAAAAAAATATTTCCTAATATTTAATCTGGACCTCTCTTTAGTCAGCTTGTAGCTATGCCCTCGTGTTATTGTAGGTGGCTGAATTTTAAAAAAACTTGTTATAGTCTAATTTATCCATTCCTCTGATCATCTTATAAACCTGTAGATATCTTGCAATATTGGGATCTTGTCATACAAGAATCTTGTCATGTAGAGATTTTATCTTGTAGTTATCTTGTTGTGCAGGGATCGTATGGTGTGAGGAATTGATCATGTAGGGATCTTGTCATACAAGAATCTTGTCCTGTAGAGATTTTATCTTGTAGTTATCTTGTTGTGCAGGGATCGTTTGGTGTGAGGAATTGATCATGTAGGGATCTTGTCATACAAGAATCTTGTCCTGTAGAGATTTTATCTTGTTGTGCAGGGATCGTGTGGTGTGAGGAATTGATCATGTAGGGATCTTGTCATGTAGAGATTTTATCTTGTAGTTATCTTGTTGTGCAGGGATCGTGTGGTGTGAGGAATTGATCATGTAGGGATCTTGTCATGTAGAGATTTTATCTTGTAGTTATCTTGTTGTGCAGGGATCGTGTGGTGTGAGGAATTGATCATGTAGGGATCTTGTCATGTAGAGATTTTATCTTGTAGTTATCTTGTTGTGCAGGGATCGTGTGGTGTGAGGAATCGATCATGTAGGGATCTTGTCATACAAGAATCTTGTCCTGTAGAGATTTTATCTTGTAGTTATCTTGTTGTGCAGGGATCGTGTGGTGTGAGGAATTGATCATGTAGGGATCTTGTCATGTAGAGATTTTATCTTGTAGTTATCTTGTTGTGCAGGGATCGTGTGGTGTGAGGAATTGATCATGTAGGGATCTTGTCATGTAGAGATTTTATCTTGTAGTTATCTTGTTGTGCAGGGATCGTGTGGTGTGAGGAATTGATCATGTAGGGATCTTGTCATGTAGAGATTTTATCTTGTAGTTATCTTGTTGTGCAGGGATCGTGTGGTGTGAGGAATTGATCATGTAGGGATCTTGTCATGTAGAGATTTTATCTTGTAGTTATCTTGTTGTGCAGGGATCGTGTGGTGTGAGGAATTGATCATGTAGGGATCTTGTCATGTAGAGATTGGGTCGTGTAGAAATTATATCGCCAGGATCTTATCATATAGAGATATAGTCATTTGTGATTGAAGAGTAATGCATTCCATGTTTGAAAACTGTTAACATGCACATGTGCATCTATTTCAGGAGTTTCGGATCTCGAAAACTGGCATGGCAAACCGTTGGGAAAAGATGCACAGGAAGCTATTAAAGCCATTCAGGATCAAATTGTTACTGCTGGACCTCACAATATAATTCCACAACACCCAAAAGTCACCCTGTCTGCTGCTAAAAATGTAGTGAAACTGTCCACAGCTCCATCATACAAATTGGGTGAAACTGTGAGTCTTTGTCAGGGCATCAAATATGTTGCTTTCTACATGTTGTTGTGGGGAAAGGAAACAAAACATACTGATCGGACATACTAGTCGGTGTCAAGTAAAACATAGTGGCCAGTTGCTAGCTGCTGCCAGCTCATTCACTATGCTGCATTTTCGGCCTCACACAGAGACAATACAAAGATTATTAGAATAAAAGCACCTAACATAAATTATATTATGTAAGGTGACACTTTACTAAAGGTCAAGTAAAGGAAAGTAAAAGACTGCGAGGAAATAAATTGACCAACCCAACCACATGCATTTTGTGACTTAGTATACTGAAGTCTCTAATAACTTCATTCCCCAACAGCAGTGTAAGTCATCACCATCTCAACATCAGAGGTTGACGTTAATGGATCTCCAGCTGTCTCTGTCCCGTGCCAGGTCGGTACACTGAGTCAGATTGTGTCTCGACCACATCTTGACGCCTGTACCCCTCTATTGTTCTCCACTCTTTCCTCCAATATAACCTTCAGCAGACTGTCGTGTCTATTGACATGACCAAAATATTATGTTATTACCTTTTCATTACCTTCAGAAGTATCCTCTCCACCTAAACTTGTTCTATGGCCTCATTATTTGTTATCATATCTTTCCAAGAAACTCGTCCAAGTCTTCTGAAGACCCACATTTCAAAGGCTTCAATACACTTCTCCATTTTCTTTGTCGGGTTCCAGGTTTCTACTCTAAACAATAAAACTGAATGCACTTAGCGTGTAATGATTCTCATTTTTAGTTTCCGAGATATCTGCTTGGATAGACATGTATGTCTCATGCTGTTAAATGTATTCTTAACCATTTGTAATAGGACAAACCTTTACCTTTAGACAGTTTAATTTTGACTAATGAAAATTCAGTGACTCAATCAGAACTCTGCAACCACGAAAGCAGCAAAGATCTTTGACAAATACTCAGCTAATTTTCCAATTAATTTCCTTCATCTGCTACATGACTTCCCTGTCCAAGTCGGTCACTCTTTTCATATGTAAAGTAAGGGGACAGCGTATGTTAGTGGTTAAGTGACACGACTCACAACCCGAAGTTGCTGGGCTTGCTCCCCAATCACAGCACCAGTTTTTAACCCAGGGAAGCAAACCCTTAGAAAATGCAGGAGGAAGCAGATCCTTACATAAAATGCATGTTGAAGTCGGGTGCGCTGGGCATATAGGCGCAAAATTTAAAAAACTTGTGCAGCGCACACCGCCGAGGAGAATAGAGAAATAAGGCAAATGTCCAAACAGTAAAAAAGAAAAGGAAAGATCCAGTTTATACGTCTGTGTAACCTATTGGGAATATGGTGTTAGGCCCATATATCTGGCACACTATGGATGATGTGGTCAGCATCACGTAGACTGTCTTTACTTACCAGATTGTTCTGGTACCCAAATCTTTAGGCTGGGCCGACCCCAGGAGCCTTTTTTGGCCGATCTAAATAAAATTATGCGCCGACTGGGAACCAAACCCAGATTGCTAGGCTGGGAAGTCAGTGCACTAACCACTGCACTACTTCGGTTCTTTTATCACGTTTGCCGAGATCTCTCACCCTCTTGCTATAGTGTACCCAGAACAAAGACTAATATTAGGAGGCCTCTTTAATGTGTGTCCTATTGCAAATTCACGAAAGAATAAATGCATGTTTTTGGCTAGATCTTGAAAGTGTTGTCACTCAATTGAGACTTGTTTAAGTACACAAAAATGGCTTTATGTATATCTGATAGTTACATTAGAATATTACAATAGTTGCACACATTTAATATAAATGCATGTTTTTTGGCTAGATCTTGAAAGTGTTGTCACTCAATTGAGACTTGTTTACGTACACAATAATGGCTTTATGTATATCTGATAGTAATTACATTAGCATATTACAATAGTTGTACACATTTAATATAAATGCTTACTTTATAATCATTGTCATGTCTTTAAACAGATTAGGATAATTGCTATGTTGGTAGTAATTCTTTCTTACTTACTATTTCATCCATTTGTGCAGTTAAGTGTTGTGGTTAGCTTAAGTTACCTTTCTTGGGTCAAGTGTGTTGCATCGGTTGTTGTAAAGCCTGTGTTTGTTGTATGATTTCTCTTATGCCATCTTTCCATCTACTTTCCTCATGCCTTGTAGCCAGCCAGATCTTGTTTGTCTGTAAGCATACAGTAGTAGTTGATCAGGTTGTATTTTCATGAGATGACCAGACCATCATACTTTTTTGTCTTGAAATGTATTCGGCAGAACTACTTCGCCGTATTTCTGTCATCATTTTTCCTTTTATCTTTCCTGATGACACCAATGACTTTTCTAAACCATTTTTAATTTGGCACGTTGTAATTGTCCTCTCATGTGCCTTTGATAAGAATCACGTTTAACATTTGTAACAGTTTAAACTGCTCATCAGTTGTTGCTGATGTTCGGGTGTTTAACCCTTTCAACCCTGATTACCCAGTCTGCAAAATCCCATTCCCCTGTGCTCCTGAGAAAATATGCACAATGTAGATATTTGAGTAAAGCTATTTACTATGACAAAACAATGTTCTCTAATTTAGTTATTCTATCTAAAATATACTGACCTGCTAATTTCAAATGTTCTACTTCAGTAGAATGGGGAATATATTCATCAAATTTACTTGAAACATTATGTGGGATTAAACAACAAACCCTCACACACACACACAAAATCCAAGGGGTACAGCCAAAAATACACTTAAAATAATGGTTCACCTGTTACACCGGCAAACGGGTGGCTCTGGAAATGGGGTATTTACACACATCCCGATATAAAGGTGTCATGGGTTCACAGGGTTTAAGCAGTGGTGACAGTTGATATATCACAACAGAGGCTTTTTTAAATTGATTTTCAGTTTCTTTATCAAGCCTCCATCTTCTGTAAAAATACTTGCCAGCTATTTGAACTCCTGGTCCTGCGTAATTTGAATTTGTCTACAAATACGATAACCATTTTATTTCACACGCTGTAATTTCTTGTATCTTGCACGACAAATTTTGACATTGGTGTCACAGAGTTGGTATAAATATACTGTTTATCAGTACTTCCTATTAGTGATTCAAGGAAAAAAGTTTAACTGAGAGTTATAGGGGGGTAGTAAGAAAAAGTTATGATACTTATATAAAAACTCATAAAATTATGTTTTCCTGTACCCTGCCCATTACTATTGTTTTGGAAGTCACTTATATTGACTTAATTCAATTCATGTTTCTTTGGTGGTGGGTTACAGTCACTCTTTTTACACCTCAAAATGCATTTGAAAAGTTGGACCACTGTAATGCAATATGATGCTCCTTGGTAAGCTCATCACTATTGGGATTACAATATTGATCTCCACCTCGTTGGCCAGACTGTTGTGACACAGCCTGTTTCCAGGAACCTCAATGTGAATGGGGTGGGCTGTTTTAATCAGTATGTTTTATCTGCCCATAATGTTACTCTTTGCTACCCTCTGTACCCTGTCAGTTCATATTTTCATAATCAGTTTTTTTTGTATAGATTGTAAAAATAATTTCTATTTATATTAAATGGAAGTTACTCAACTATGGTTCATGATTTTTTTGTTAGCTTCTATGGTTCATCGCAAAGCCATTTTAACTCTGCCTCTTTTTAATATTCTTCTAGAATGGCAGTTCAAATGATTAAATCAGTCTCTTCTAAAGATATGGCCCATCCAAGTAGACCAGCTATGAAAACATGTCATAAACATATGTGTACACCCTGCAGGTTGCCACCCGGTTAGCCTATGGCACAGCACTTGTAAAGATTGGAAAGGACAATGAAAGAGTTGTTGCAATGGATGGTGACACAAAGAACTCAACATATGCTCTGAAATTCAAGGTATTAAACAAAAGCCATACGTTGAATGTACTGTCCATACATCTGCATGCTGTCAGTTGTACCTGTGTTTATTTATTTCTAGCATCCTTGTTCACGAAAACAAGTCTGTTATTCCAATCTTACGTTTTTCCACTTTGAAAATGGACTAAGATCACACCCCTACTCAGCCCGACCCACTAAATGTCCTTAATAATTGTACTGGTGTATGTTAAGTCCATGTGGACCTCTAAAGTTCAACCTCACATCTTCGTCATAGGAAGTGGAAATATGATGAGTTATCTCAAAAAGTTGCTGGCAAATGTGGCACTGGGCGTGAAATCAAGGAAAAGGATAAATTAAGACTGCACCAAATTTTTCAAAGTGCAGCTGCCTAGAAGAACAAGAGGGCACAGCTACAAATTAATTAAAGAAAGATTAGATACCAGGAAATATGTCTTTAGTCAGAGAGTGGTGAATGTTTGGAATGCATTGCCAGGAAATTGTGGAGGCAGGGTCAATTAATGCATTCGAGAATAGATTGGATGCACACAGATATTTTTAGATCAAGTGAAATAAAAAAAACTGGTTGCATACAGACTATGCAGAGTCTTATAAACCAGTATAAAGACGTTAAGTACACCATTGTTAACAAACTATTAAACACTACCCAAGAAAGGCAAATTCAGCTCCCTACCATGCATAACAGCACAAGTGGAAAGGAAAGTAACTTTCTACCCTCCACATAAAAAATTGATGCAATGTCTCCTGCAGCCACACTAATGTTCAGGATGTCACATTTTTCTATGGTTGTTGACTTTGAGAGCTTGTAGCCTTTTTATTTGTTGGTCTATAGATATGATTTGTGTGTGTGTAGACATAAAGGGGAGTGGCCCTAATGCTTTCAGCAGAGTCCCAAAGTGCGCTCATAGAGTGGAGAGCTGCCGGATCACGACTATTGAAGGCTACATTTCGAACAAAGAATAAGAAGGTTAAACTAAATATAATTCAGGGATATGCCCCGACAAATGAAAAGAAAGAAACAGTTAACCTTTAGCACGCTACATAATGTATGGAAAAAATTTGACCTAATTAATTTTCTTAATTAGTCGCTGTGGTAGTCGTCTTTCAAAATTTGTAACTTTTATGTTTGTTTGTCAATAAATATGATTTTCTGGCGTGTAGATACACAATAGCATAACGAACATGTGGGTGTTATTGTTTTTGTTGTATGTTTGTTAGTTTTTGAGATTTAAAAAGATGAAGTTGAAAATTTATGAAAATCTCGGGAAAAATTTGGACTCGACCACTAGGCCTAGTCGCTCCGATAGAAAACCATGGAAACCACAACAACGTATCGATACTGTGTTTACAATATCGCCAGAACTGTTAGTTTCAATTCAAACGTAGTTCTTTCATTTAAACAAACAAAATAAACAGATCTACGCGATAAAAATCTTTCTCAACAACCTACTTCCCCTTTCGCAAAAGTCGGCTTGCTCCAAACGGCGTATACAAAATTAAAACTGTTCAAAAGCCATTTGTAATCGAACACACGATACTTTAACCGGCAAAATATCGTGTATATATGGAGGGCGTATTCAGCAGTAAAAAATGGCTGTCGGGAGTGACTCCGTTCCAAAAAAAATTTTTTTTTTCCGCACACCGTTTTTGTAGGCCGAGCTGGTTAGAAGAGACAGGCCATTGGAGTGCTAAAGGTTAAAGATGTTTTCTACAGTAGATTACAGCAACTAGTGGAGGAGACAAGGAGGAGTGACATTACCATACTAATGGGAGATTTCAGTGCAAAAATAGGACATGACAACGTGGGATATGAGGAGATCATGGGGTGTGAAGGACTCATTTTCCTAATTAAAAACGGAGAGAGGTTTGCAGATTTTTGTGCAGGAAACAAATTGGTCATAGGAGGAAGTATGTTTGCACACAGAGCTATTCATAAGGCAACATGGGTATCCCCAGACTAGAAAACAAAGAATCAGATTGACCACAAACCGAACATACTGGCTACACCAAAAACGATGCATATTACCAGTTAACAGAAAGGAGCAGGTCGTGGTCTTCAGACTTCGCACTGGCCACAATAGACTCAGGTACCACCTATTCAACAAATTGAAGATAGGTGGCACCAACGATTGCTCGTGGGGTACCGGGAAAATGACAGCTGAGCATTTGCTGCAAAACTGCCCGACATACGAGGATCAGAGAGAGCAGATGTGGCCATCACTAGTGGCAACACTAGACAAGCTCTATGGCAGTGTCGACAGCCTCAGGATGACGGCTGCTTTTTTCGAAAAAATAATGGTTACTGTCTGACTGCGTACGATGAAGAAGAAGAAGAAGAAGATTGACCACATCAAATTTAGACAATCATTATTAGATGTCAGGGTCTACAGAGGGGCAGATGTGACCTCAGACCACTATTTTAGTGAGAGCGAAGGTACAGCTGACGTTAAGGATAAACAGAATGATGCAAGTCAGCAGGCCACGGTACTGTGTACAAAAACTGAAAGAAGATGATAAGAAAAACGAGTTCAGTATAACAAGCACTGGAGCAGCTAGATGAATGGGTCAGCAATGAGGATAAATGGGTACAAGTACAAAGTACATGGAAAAAAAACTGCATGCGAGGAAGTGCTAGGAATGAAGAAGCGGCAGCATAAAGAATGGATAACAGCAGAAACAATCACTAAGATCAAGAAGAGACAAAATAATAAAATTGCCTTACTAAATAGTATGGCGAGAGCCGCAAAAAGCACAGCACAGAAAGAGTATGTAGAGAGCAACAAGGAGGTTAAAAAGAGCATCAAAGCGGACAAAAGATGTTACATTGAAGGTCTGGCTGAGTAAGCGGAAGAGACTGCAGGGAAGGGAAATATTGAAGTCTATATGAGGCTACGAAGAAACTATTGGGAAAGTATCAACAAGGTAGACGAATCAAAAATAAACTTGGGGAAAGATAACTAACCTTGAAGAACAAAAGAAAAGATGGGTAGAATACTTTGAAGATGTTTTGAACAGTCCAGCACCAGACATCCCACCAGCAGAGGAGGACCTGCCGATCAACTGTGATAATCCAAGTAAAGAAGAGATTAGAAGGGCAATAGAGTTTCTAAGGAACGGAAAAGCAGCAAAACATGATAGGATACCACCGAAAGCCATAAGAGCAGATGTTGAAACATCTACTAACATGCTCCACAACTTGATAGGCACCATCTGGGAGCAAGAAAGCTTACCAATAGATTGGAGAGAGGCTAAGCTTACCAATAGATTGGAGAGAGGCTAAGCTTACCAATAGATTGGAGAGAGGCTAAGCTTACCAATAGATTGGAGAGAGGCTAAGCTTACCAATAGATTGGAGAGAGGCTAAGCTTACCAATAGATTGGAGAGAGGGCTACTTGGTGAAATTACCTAAGAAGGGAGATTTAAAGGAATGCAAAAACCATAGAGGAATATTGTTATTATCAGTGGCTAGAAAGGTTGAAAAAGGCAGTGGGTAACAAGATAAGGAATGAACATGTGGACAGAATAGATCATGTATTGACTAGATAGCCACATTGCGGATAATTGTGGAGCAATCATTGGATGGAATTCGAGTTTGTACATCAATTTCGTTGATTATGAAAAGGCTTTCAACAGTTTGAACAGAGATATATTCTGGAAACTACTGAGGCACTATGGAATTCCTCAAAAGCTCACAAACATAATTAGACAGACATAAAAGTATGCAATGTAGAGTTATACACAGACAACCCACAGAGTCATTCAAAATTAAATCAGGGGTATCACTGGGTTTCAAATATATCCACAACATGTATCTATGACACCAGTCAGCAAAGCTTCAGAGCAAGAGGAAGCCCAAGGAAAAGATGGATTGACAGTGTTAAAGAAACACTCCAGAATCGTGGATTCAAAGTATTAAGATGACACATGAAAGATTGCATCTTCATATTGACGTCTAACAGCATAAATAAACAGATGAGATGAAATGTATTAAGTGAATTGATGGGTGTGGTGTAGAAAGAGGGTTAAGAAATATAATATACAAAAAGTTGTTTGAAGAACTTTGCTACATTTTCCTAGAATTGTGTAAGGTACAGTATATAATATGTGACAAGTTAAGGAAACAATACTGAAGCTAAATTGGTTTCCAGTGAGTGATATTGTGTGTTAGTTTTGTGATGGGAATAAAATTCTGAAGTGATTGAGTTAACCCTTCTCAGTCCAGGCTAATTTTGCAGATTTGTGGCTCTCTATCCAGACCAAATGTGGGAATTTCGAACATCAAAGTTTTATTCAAAATAAAATAAATTAATATTGAACAAATTTAGCTAAAATTACAATCTTAACATTGTAAGACACATAATTAAACTACAATCTTAACATTGTAAGACACATAATTAAACTACAATCTTAACATTGTAAGACACATAATTAAACTATCTATGACATGAAGTACTCATAATGAAGATTATATTTTAACTGGCATTAATGTGAAGATGGAACTAGGAGAGGAACACATTTTTTATACTTACCACAACGTATGGTTCGTCGATATATATGACGTGTGGTTCGCAGAAATATATGTCAATTATTTTACACATACCATTAGTATTATGTGTCACAGTTAAAGTCGGAATCGGACATGTGTTGAATATCCACAAGTAATCCGGATGCATGATCATTGGACTGATAAATAATAAATAATTTCTTCGTAACACATCCAAATGTCGACCTATCTGAATTAACCTTACAGTTAAATATTAGTTGTGCATGCACGGATGCAACCATTGTGTAGAGCTGTTATAAAAAAAAAAGAAGAAATTTCACAATCTAAATCACGAAATGCAAAGTCATGTTTCAGAGGTTGGTTTTGATTATAGCTGGGCCACAATTTGTGGCTTTCAGCAGCCAATTTTGTCGCCAATGAGCTGGAAAGGACTAATATAAGTATATATGGGTAAACTTGCTTTTAAAAAAATTTGTTAATGTGTAAATTTAACTGTTTGTATTTACTTTATTATGGTTCTTTTCTTGCAGGATGCTTTCCCAGACAGGTTCATTGAATGCTTCATTGCTGAGCAGAATTTGGTTGGAGTTGGCATAGGCTGTGGCACCAGAGACCGCACAATTCCATTCATAAGCACATTTGCTGCCTTCTTCTCCCGAGCATTTGACCAGATCCGTATGGGAGCGATTTCTCAGACGAATGCCAACTTTGTTGGTTCTCATGCTGGCATTTCTATTGGTGGGCATCTCACTTCTTTTCCCTTTTTTATCTCAGTGTACCTTTAGCTATTATGTTCTGTTATGAACCGACATCTGCTCTCATGGCAAAAACCCATAAGTACTTATTCTCCCTCATCAAATGGCAAAAAGTGGGGATGCTGATGGTACCAGTAACCTGTCCTTTGGCCCAATGCAGGTAGTAGTATCTGCAAGTGTTTGTGAGCTACTTTGTTTCATACACAGTGTCCAGTGTCTGATCTTGGAAAATTGATCTTTCCTAACACTATCAAGTGCTGACACTAACAAAAATGGTGTTCAATAGTTTCGTAGGGCACTGCTGCTTATGAAAGAAAACTTAAGTTTAAATTTCGCTACCTGCAATCACAATAGCCCTGAATTTAGGTCAAGAGGTCAAATACCAGACACATGGTCAAATATCTGACCAGGGCTCACAATTAATGTTGGTTTGTTACTTTTAGCATGTGCATTTTAACCGTAAGCACGCTATGTCCGATCCCTTCTAACCAACTAGGCCTACAAAAACGGTGTATGGAAAACAATTTTTTCATTTTTGAACGGAGTCACTCCCGACAGCCATTTTTAACTGCTGAATACGCCCTCCATATATACACGATATTTTGCCGGTTAAAGTATCATATGTTCGATTACAAATGGCTTTTGAACAGTTTTAATTTTGAATACGCCGTTTGAGCAAGCCGACTTTTTGCGAAAGGGGAAGTAGGTTGTTGGGAAAGATCTTTATCGAGTAGATCTGTTTATTTTGTTTGTTTAAATGAAAGAACTACGTTTGAATTGGAAACTAACAGTTGTGTCGATAGTGTAAACACAGTATCGATACGTTGTTGTGGTTTCCATGGTTTTCTATCGAAGCGGTCGAGTCCAAATTTTTTCCGAGATTTTCATAAATTTTCAACTTTATCTTTTTGAATCTCAAAAACTAACAAACACACAACAACAACAATAACACCCACGTGTTCGTTATGCTATTGTATGTCTACACGCCAGAAAATCATATTTATTGACAAACAAACATAAAAATAAAAAATTTTCTAAGACGACTACCATAGCGAGAAATTAAGAAAATTAATTAGGTCAAATTTTTTCAAAAAAATCCTGGCGTGCTAAAGGTTAAAAATGTATTTTAGCATAAACAAACAAGCCAATAGCTATGCCTACAAGTATTCTTATTGAACAAAGGAAGGAATGAATTATCTGTTGGTTATAGTTTAAATGTTTTAGACACCTTTTTTGGGTTCCATCTCACTGCAATATCCAAGGCAACGAGGAGGCAGACAGACTGGCAAAAGAAGGTGCAAAACTACCACAACCGGATACTAGTATGACATACGAAGAGTCAAAACGGCTTATTAGAGCTAGATACATGACCAAATGGGAAACTGAACATACTGGCTACACCAAAAACGATGCCTGTTACCAGTTGAACAGAAGAGAGCAGGTCGTGGTCTTCAGACTTCACACTGGCCACAACAGACTGAGGTACCACCTATTCAACAAATTGAAGATAGGTGGCACCGACGAATGCCCGTGTGGTACCGGGAAAATTACCGCTGAGCATTTGCTGCAAAACTGCCCGACATACGAGGATCAGAGAGAGCAGATGTGGCCATCACCAGTGGCAACACTAGACAAGCTCTATGGCAGTGTCGACAGCCTCAGGATGACGGCTGCTTTTTTTGAAAAAATAATGGTTACTGTCTGACTGCGTACAAAGAAGAAGAAGACACCTTTTTATAAACTAAAAAAAAAATTTTAAATACTGAAAATTGGAAGTTAAAGCCATGCCAGGAAGTCCCAATTTAAACACATAAAAGTCGAATTATTTCACCACAGAATCTGTTTGTACTTCCCATATACAATATACATACCCAGTACTAGCATCTCACCAAGTTTGGAGTTTAGAACGTGTAAGGAAGGGCTGAAAATGATGATTGATTTTAAACATTCCATTAGAAAACTACATAGTGAAGTCCGTTATAAAATGTATCCAAAGTCAGGTTACAAATCCACTTGAAGAAAGGTATGAGATGGTGTTACTTGATAATATATTTATTCAGTGATGCTCTGTTTATCCAAAGTAAAGTTACTTTTTAAACTAATCATGTTGTTCCGTTCACTAACTACATTACGTAAATCACTGAGACACATACGCTTCATTGTGTTCTATGAGTCGCTCTTACACAGATAATGATCTCTATCACTTTAAAACTACTGGGTAACTTAATTTTCTCTTCTTGCTACAAGTAGGTGGTGTTTGTAGTTCTGGTGAGACTTGTAGAAGATATGCCTCCATGATGCATCTCAATCTCACTGTATCATTTCTTATTCTAGAACCTCTTTTCTCTAGTTTGACAATAGAAGAGTGTAGAAGTTCTCCTCCCTAGTTTTACAATAAAAGAGTGTAGAAGCTCTCCTCCCTAGTTTTACAATAGAAGAGTGTAGAAGCTCTCCTCCCTAGTTTTACAATAGAAGAGTGTAGAAGCTCTCCTCCCTAGGTTTACAATAGAAGAGTGTAGAAGCTCTCCTCCCTGGTTTTACAATAGAAGAGTGTAGAAGCTCTCCTCCCTAGTTTGCCAATAGAAGAGTGTAGAAGTTCTCCTCCCTAGTTTTACAATAGAAGAGTGTAGAAGTTCTCCTCCCTAGTTTGCCAATAGAAGAGTGTAGAAGTTCTCCTCCCTAGTTTTACAATAGAAGAGTGTAGAAGCTCTCCTCCCTAGTTTTACAATAGAAGAGTGTAGAAGCTCTCCTCCCTAGTTTTACAATAGAAGAGTGTAGAAGCTCTCCTCCCTAGTTTTACAATAGATGAGTGTAGAAGCTCTCCTCCCTATTTCCCATGAAATTCTAGGCCAAATCTGTATCTCTCTATCCATGGTACACAATGATGTTCTAGAATGTGCTGCTTTGGAATAGTTTTTTGTTGAAAGAATTTCCTGTACAATGTCATGTATTTATCAATGCATGCTTGTAAATCTTCTATAGGTTGTGTCTTTATAGGGTTCCAACTCAGGATCCAGTGTGAAAGTAGTCTGTTTGTTGTGTGGTCATGAATGTTGAATTTTTCTAGTGAATCTCGCCAGAGAGTTGGAGCCCGTCCCCGAGTTCTCTTTCTGTCGCGTGGGTATCATATGGTGGTTATGGTACTCCATCTTTCATCTTGTCTTCTGGATATATCAGCGGTGTTTCGAATGGTTGACGTAATGTAGGACATCCTAGATGTGTGACATTCTCCGGATGTTGCCATTGTGTAGTTCGCTCTGCCACTGTTGTCTGAGAGTTATGCCCACGAGGCGTCTTTCAAGAGATGCGTGTGCTGTTCTCAGTTGGTTCTCTGCTGCTTTGGTTAGAGACCAGATTTCGCTACCATAGCAGAGCGCTGGCCGGACTACCAAGTCGAAGATGTGTGTTCTTTACAAAACAAAATAGACTGATTTCTGTTTTGACATCAACACAGAACTGTCTATCACACAAGTTAACTGTTAGGCATTGACTTGATTGTTTTACAGAGAGCTCTGTGTGTGGTAGATGAATTTATTGCTTATTGTAGTGGTAAGGAAATAGTAATTTTTATAACAAAAGTGAAACAAATTGTGCAATATTTTTTCTTATAGGTACTGGTTTACTAAAACGACGATAACACACAAACTATTAAAAATAGAACTTTCAAACTTTTACGGTAGTACACAGGAATAATGTAACTTTCCTGTTATACCCCAAATTCCAAACCACTCCCAGTAAATGCGAGGTTAAGAATGACCGTAAATAACTGATTCAGGCGTGTTTTTACCAAGGAAAATCTGTAACAATGAAAAATAGGCCTCCTAGCGTTGACCGGCAGATGAACCTGGGTCACTGACGACTCACATTCCTGGCGACCGTGAAATTAGTTACAGGTTTTTGTGAGCCCGTAAACAGATGTGAGGGATGTGTGCACAGCCGGCACTCTTTAGTTCTAGTTGTGTTCTGTTCAAATGAATGTTAAGTTGTATATGTTGAGTGTGAATCCAGAAAATAGTGCTTTGATTTCATCTTTGTAGGAGGTTCATGTTGGATTTGGGATGGCCATGTGTTTGTAGATCTCTCTTCCAGTATTTCTCATCATCCATCTGTTCAGCCCATCCTCATTGTTCACAGTTTTCAGTAGTTGTTTTTGTTTTTTGCGTTCGCCTTAATTCTCTATTCCCCAAGGCGGTGTGTGTTGCACTACGGTTTTTCTTTTGTGCCTGTCGGCCCAGTGCATCTGACTTCAGCATGCATTTTATGTAAGGGTCTGCTTCCTCCTGCATTTTCTAAGTGTTTGCATCCCTGGGGTAACGGCCGGTGCTGTGATAGGGATCGAACCCAGCACCTTTGAGTTGTAAGCCGTGTCACTTAACCACTAGCCCACGCCGTCCCAGTAGTTTGACTGTCTGTAGAGTTGTTGTTGTGTATGTATTGTTGTTCGTGACTTGCTCCCTATTGGAGTCTACCTTGAAATTGCCAGGTGTATTGCAGTGTTGAATCTGATGCAATGACAGCCTTTGTTAAAGAGATCAATCAGTAACCTGCTGATTTAATTTAGGAAAGGCAAAGCAACAAAGAAGGGAACCAGTACTCATAAAGCTGATAACTAGTATAATGAGTGAACCCTCCCAAGGGGTGCCTGGCCAGAAAATAATACCACTGTCACCTTTCAAACATATAGTAAAAAGTTACTACACAAGGTAGTGCATAGTGCTTGCAAATTCTTAAAACAAATGACTACAGATACCACTACTGCAGGAGCACAGGTAATTGCTTTGATACAGTCTCCTGAAAAGAGGCTAGTTACAATGGTCATAACTACTTTTACCAACTTTTAGAGCAATTCTTCATCCTGCTTTTACTAACTTTAGAAAAATTTGTAACTTAACTTTAACACCTTTATAATGGTTTAGAAGACTGTAGAGTCTGTATACAGTTTCATTTACATTACCTTGCTCTAAAAGAGTTTGTGCATCCAATCTATTCTTAAATTCATTAATTGTCCCTGCCCCACTACCTTCTGTGGCAATGCATTCCAAGCATTCACCACTCTCTGACTAAAAAAATATTTCCAAATATCTAATCTGGATATTTCTTTAGTTAATTTGTAGCTATGCCCTCTTGTTCTTGTAGGTGGTTGTATTCGGAAAAACTTGTTATAGTCTAGTTGTTGTTTTCCTTCAATTCATTTTGAAGTAATTGTTAGTTCTTCTTTTACAAATTTAAGAGCAGTTAATTTTAAAAAAATTTTTTTTATAGAAATTGTTTTCTTTGTCCTTCTTTTACTAATTTTATAGAAATTGTTAGTTCTTCTTTTACAAATTTAAGAGCAGTTAATTAAAAAAAAATTTTTTTTATAGAAATTGTTTTCTTTGTCCTTCTTTTACTAATTTTATAGAAATTGTTAGTTCTTCTTTTACAAATTTAAGAGCAGTTAATGTAAAAAAATTTTTTTTTATAGAAATTGTTTTCTTTGTCCTTCTTTTACTAATTTTATAGAAATTGTTAGTTCTTCTTTTACTAATTTTATAGAAATTGTTTGTTCTTCTTTTACTAATTTTATAGAAATTGTTTGTTCTTCTTTTACTAATTTTATAGAAATTGTTTGTTCTTCTTTTACTAATTTTATAGAAATTGTTTGTTCTTCTTTTACTAATTTTATAGAAATTGTTTGTTCTTCTTTTACTAATTTTATAGAAATTGTTTGTCCTTCTTTTACTAATTTTATAGAAATTGTTCATCCTAATTTTAGAGCAATTGTTCATATCAACTTTTTTTGTCACAGGTGAGGATGGACCATCTCAGATGGCTCTGGAGGATATTTCCCTGTTCAGGAGCATTCCTGGATCAACTGTGTTTTATCCTTCCGATGCAGTATCCACAGAGAGGGCTGTAGAGCTGGCAGCAAACACAAAGGGTGTCTGCTTCATCAGGACTAGTAGACCCAATGTGCCTGTTATTTACAAAAATGATGAACCATTTGTTGTTGGTAAAGCTAAGGTAAATAACATCATGACTTTCAACTATCAGTTAATTTTTACACATCGTCCAATCAAAAGCATGAATCGGCCTAACAATTGAGGGCAAGGCAGTAAGTAGGTCATAAACTGATTTGTATAATTGAAAAATGTAGTTGGTAGTTTTTAAAGGTGGCGGCAACATCCAACTTTGTGATTCCTGTAGGTAGCCGTCAGAAACAAAATGGCGTCTATGCTCACAGCGTGTGCAGTCAAAGAGCAGCCTGCTGTTGTGCGTTTTTGGCGGGGCAAAAGGACTGACTACAAACAATATTCATAAGGAAATGCTTCCTGTTTACGCTGAGAAGTGTTTGACCCAAACAAATTGTTCATATGCGGGCAAGCAGCACAAACCGCCAAATATATCCTGCAAGACTGTTATATGCTGAGCATTAGCCCATAGAGATGAACCTCCACACAAAAGTGTTTGAAAGCCTCGAAGAGCTCTCCTTATCCAGAGAACTAGACATCACTTGTAGACATTATATTAACCTTTAGGGCCCTGAATTATAAAAGTGCGGAAGTTCCTACAGCCACTGAATTTTTTTTTCAGCACGTCACGTTTTTCTAGGTTGTTTACTTTGAAAATCTGTATTTTGTTTGTTTGTTGTATAAATATGATTTTTTTGTGTGTAGAGACATAAATAAATAAAGAACTACTTGGTGTTATTGTTTTTGATGTGTGTGTGTTAGTGTATGAGATACAAGAAGATGAATGTGAACATTTTTAAAAACCGCAACATTTCGATTTTGCCCATTTCGCGGGGAATCGGGACCATTGGAATTTGAAAATTGTCACAGAACTCTGATAGTTTTTCTTACAAGATCGTCAAATCTGCTATTTTCCCTTACAAAGGAAGTTAATACTGCTAAATAAACAAATTAAACAGATCGAGCTCCCAAAAATATGTCGGAACAACTTACCTTTATCACCCGCAATAATGGAATAATCCGCAAGTCATCCCGAAAACGCAAACACGTCGTTTCAAAATCGCTTTAAAAGTCACTTTACGGCCATTTTGGTTGTTTACAACGGCAATGACGGCATCCCTATATATAGATTCAAAATGGCCGTATTTCAACCGGTATTAACACACGGCAATGCTCTAGAATAATTTTTTGATGATGATCGGCAAATTTTCTTATCGCGTGTTTGTTTAGATGGACTGTAGGGAGACTTGGAGTATTTTTACTTGTCCACCTATGCGGATATTAGTGCCTTAAAGGTTAACAAAATATGACCAATGAGAAGATCTCATTTGTAGACATAATGAAATGTTCTTGCCTTTTGTTGTAATTTTCTTTCTAAGATGTGGGAATTTATGTATTATATATGATTTGTGAACTTTGTTTTATTTTTGCTTATAGATTGTGAGACAGAGCCGAAGTGATCAAGTCACAGTAATTGGGTCATGCGTGACTCTGTACGAGGCACTGAAGGCAGCAGACACCCTTGCTCATGATGGTGTGAACATTAGAATAATTGACCCATTCACTATCAAACCACTGGATGCAGCCACAATTATTGACAATGCTAAGCAGACAGGAGGCAGAATTATCACTGTGGAAGACCATTATGCAGAAGGTTTGAAGTTTCTCATCTCTGGGATATCCATTGTAACACTCTTAACTATGAAGTTTTAGCCCTCTAAATCTAAATTGTCAGAACCTGCACAATTCTACTTAAAACATTAAAGATAGAGGTAGTTCAATAGCATTAATGTCAGGGATGAAGTGTTAAGAGACTTCACTGTACCAAGCTGCAGCTTGTTTATGAGGTGGGTTTGTCAGTTATCTTTCACGCTGACTTTTCTTGTCTAACAATAGGTTGGGTACCCATTTATAACTTGGTCAACTTGAGTGTGCTGGTGACAGGAGTTGAATCATGTACTTTTGTTATTTAAAACGAGTACTCTACCGCTGCACTAATTTAAACCCATTACATCAACCAATAGCACAATGTTCAACGGTTAATCATTAACTTAAAATAACTCGCTATTGGGAAAGCCAAAACCAACTGATATCCCATGGGATTTTATTGAAACTAAATTAGACCATGCTCACAGTCTTACAAAAAGTCTTACACTTACGACTTAAACCAAATTAGACTATAACAAGTTTTTCAAAATACATCCACCCACAAGAACAAGAGGACATAGCTACAAATCAACTAAAGAGATGTCCAGATTAGATATTAGGAAATATTTTTTTAGTCAGAGAGTGGTGAATGCTTGGAATGCATTGCCACAGGAGGTAGTGGAGGCTGGGACAATTAATGCATTTAAGAATAAATTGGATGCGCATAGCTTTTAGAGCAAGGTAATGGAAATGAAACTGGTTGTATACAGACTCTGCAGAGTTTTCTGAACCAGTATTAAGATAAGTTAAGTTAAGTTAAAGCCATCATCTTAGTTAAAACAGTTTTGAATGACCAACGCAGCAGAGTTTTCCATCTGGCATTTTTTATAAAAACTCAAAACTTATTAATTTGTTATATAATTAAAGAAAGAGAGAAGTGACGGTCACTAGAGGTAAATCACTTACCTCTAAAAAAATTAACGAAAGCACAAAATGGCGGGTATTTGAAACCTGCAAGTTTCTAGTTAAACCTGGTCTCAAGGGAGGTGAGATTGAGTACTTAGTTTTATCAGAGACGGCAAAGATGGCGCAGTAACTGGCTGTGGGTCTATATTGCTCTGCTGATTTAGTTATTATGGATGCCGCAAGACCACGTATTAGCCTGGAATTCACACTAGTCGACGACTTACATTTGTGTTCACGGAAACGTGCTGTTGTTTTCAATTTGGACTGGTTAATTTGTTTGTTATTTGTAATTTTCTATCCGATTATCCTGAACTGGACATTATTTGTGTTATTTCACGGTCTAATTCACACGACTAAACTTCAGGAAGTTGGCGCTCTTCGCCCTAGCTGCAAACAGTGTAAATTTGTGTGTGTTAAATTTAGACATGACTATAATGGACAACACAGCCGGGGAGAGATGCTAAACTCACTCACATACTGAGTGATGTCCCTACGACCTCTTGTGGTTATGGAAAAGGCACGACACACAACGTTAGATGTCATCCCTCTCCACTGCCTTGCGGGATACTTGTTTACCAAAAAGGCTTTGGGAGTAAACCCTGAGGAAAAATCTGCATCCTGTGCTATCTCTGGCAGGGGTAGCTCATAACCAGAGAATGAGGTTGACAAAAGGTGCAGTTTCTTCCTCACTTTAATCTAAATCATCGCGCAAGTCACCCATTTCAGAAACTGCGCACTTTAATCTAAATCACCGCGCAAGTCACCCATTTCAGCGGACACAGCAAGATAAAAGACTGTCCACACAACTGAACAAAGAGAGTGGTCTTCATCACTTGTGGTGGACGAACATTATCTTATCAGACAGATGTTTTGTGCACATGCTGTGCAAATGAAAAAACTCTTGGTAGTTGAAAATTGAAAACAGCATGCTGTTAGTCGCAGTCTAGGGAAAAATTAAAAAGATATTGAAATTCCTACTCAATGTACCTACCCTACCTACCATCCCCCAGGCTTAGTAAGCCATTGGAAGTAAAAATTGTGAAAAGAACCTACTATGGATAGAGTTCAACTATTTGGCAGCTGGCATTCACCTGCCTGTTTGAATACCAGGATAAGTATAATTAGAAAAGTATCTTTTGTGCGAGTATCGGCTGCAAAATGCTTTCATCTTCCTGGAAAAAAGCTTTTATCTTCCTGAAAAATGTCTTCATCTTCTTGAAAAATTGTAACTTCTTTGACATTCATCCTATTGTGACATTGTGTCGAAAATTAACGGCAAGACTGTGATATCTGTGAATTTTGGCACAGCACATCCAGTTCCAGCTGGCTTTTTTAGGTACCTTGTTTGCCTTCCCACTGCAATCTCTATTCTCTTAGCCAGACTACATTAGTGCTGCTTGGAGGTGGAATAGATACTTGGTCAGCTATGGTTCACTAACATTGTTGCATGAAGGTAGCTATGAGTCACTGGCTTCTGTCAGCTCCTTTACTATGCTGCATCTTTAGCCCCTAAATATGTTTACTTGGGCTACATTTAGCCAATGAAGCTACAATTGTACGAGCCTGCTTTAAATATTCTACCTATTGCAGCCATTCATTAAATAAAACTAGTAGCCACAACTCAACCATTGTAACATTGTTCTGACCATTAATTTATCCTCCATCAGGTGGCATTGGTGAGGCTGTTGCCAGTGCAGTGGCTGAGTACCCTGGCATCGTAGTCAAACGCCTGTTTGTTCCTGAGATTCCTCGTAGCGGACAGAGTGCGGAACTCATGGACAAGTATGGCATCAGTGCATCTTGCATCGTAAAGGCTGTGGAAAATCTTCTGTCTGCTTGAGATGCCAACAACAGCCTATGTTGAAGTTGATAACGTTTCATTGTCTGGGTATCTGATGAATGTGTTATGTAATAGCTTAGTCTTGAGTCCTGTCATCACTGAAGTTTGTTGGGATAATGTGTATGGAATTTTGTTTGGTGTGTTAAGTGGTCGATTCAACCAAGTTGATAGAGTAATTTGTATGAGTTTTTGTTTGATGTTTAAGTGTTAGATTCCACCCTGTTCACTAAAGTTTAGTGAGGTAACTGGCATGGGATTTTGTTTGGTAGTTAAGTGATAGATATGACCAGGTCACTCAAGTTTTATGGGGTAACTAGCATTGGCTTTTTTTTAATAGTTTAATTCTCTCCAGGCTGTTTAATTTTGACGTTCGTGTCTTAAATTCGCAGCATGTTTGTAAAATAATTTTTTTTAAAGAAAAATTGTGCTAAAAAGCAATTTAAAACTCTTAAAGTACATAATGAAACTGTCTATAGCATGAAGTATTCATAATAAAAGTATATATTAGCATGAAACATTAAATGTCATTAATACATAATTTTGTATAATTTTTTATTCACGGGATGTGTTGAATTTGTTGCTTTATTTCCTCGAAAGCATCACCACTTTTGATGTCACCTGTTTCAAAGTCAGAGTCTGAATTCATGCTTAACCTTTAGCATGCCATTACGTCACGAAAAAAAAAATGTTCACAGAATTAAATTATTTATTTCTCGCTCTGATCGTCGACTTTCAAAATTTGTAACTTTTCTGTTTGTTTGTCAATAAATACGATTTCTTGTGTGTACAAACACAATTGAATAAAGAACTTATTGGTGTTATTGTTTTTGTTGTGTGTTTGTTAGTTTCTGAGTTACAAACAGATGAAGTTATACAAATTTTGAAAACAAATTTGGACTCGACCACGTCGCTTCGACAGAATACTATGGAAACCACAACAACGTATCGATACTGTTTTTACAATATCGACACAACTGTTAGTTTCCAATTCAAACGTAGTTCTTTCATTTAAACAAACAAAATGAACAGATCTACTCGATAAAGATCTTTCCCAACAACCTATTTCCCCTTTCGCAAAAAGTCGGCTTGCTCCAAACGGCATATACAAAATTAAAGCTGTTCAAAAGCCATTTATAATCGAACATACGATACTTTAACCGGCAAAATATCGTGTATATATGGAGGACGTATTCAGCAGTAAAAAATAGCTGTCGGGAGTGACTCCGTTAAAAAAAAAATAAAAAATTTGTTTCCTCGCACCGTTTTTGTAGGCCGAGCTGGTCGGCTAGCACTTGACGTTGGGATGCTAAAGGTTAAGTTGAATAATATTCACGTGTAATCCACATGCATGATCATTGGTCTGATCAAATAATAAATAATTTGTTGGGTCTTGACGTCCAAATTTAATGGAACGGAAAAGATAACTTTAAATATTTACTACACCTTTAAATGTTTACTTATTAGAAATAACTCTATATTAAATAACAGCTGCGCATGTATGGATCGTCTGCTTTCTTTTAGGTCATTTTAAAATTGATATAACACGTGTTAGAATTCATATGGAAATTGAAGTTTTGCATGGACTCAAACGTCCAAATGAATATATAAAGAGTTAGGTGGTAGATGTGAAGCTGAATAGGACAGATAAGGTAATCACATGATTCTTATAATGACATGTTTTCTCAGCTCTCATTTCTTTAGGTATAATTTTGTGTGACTAGGAGAATGAGATGAGGTACAAAGTGAGCATCCAGCTTGTTGGTGTATATAGGTTTATTATGTCTTCATTTGGCAAGCATGATTCACTTACACATTTTGGTTATATGAGGCCCTGTATCAAAGTACTATATTTTCTTGTAGTGATGGTTTCTGGCAGCAATTTGTTCTCTTTTTTGAGTTTGCTAGTGCTATGCACAATCCTTTCAGGCACCTTTTACAATATACTTGGAAGGCTGCAGTGGGCTTATTCTTTACTCGCCAGGATCCATCCGGGTGGTAAAGATATTACTTGTAATTGTTGCTAATACCACTTGTACTTGAGTTTGGAATTCTTGATGACTTTCATTAGTCGCGGGTTACAGTGGTTCTCCAAACAGGATGAGGCTTGCTGTAGTGCAACGTGAGGCTCCTCAGTAAGCTCACCAGTATATTGGTTACAGTGTCGATCTCCCACCTCGTTAGCCAGACTGCCATGAAACAGTCTGTTTCTAGGTAGAACTTCTTGGAAGTGAAGTTCCACCTGGTACTGAGGGGAAACTGAGATGCTAGTCCGGTCAGGCAAAATACACTGACCAAGATAACTATCTCCCCTTACTTGTAGTGTTCCCTGGAAATAGGCTGTTTTCAAGGCAGACTGGGTGACGAGATGTAGATTAACGTGATCCCTGTAGTAGTGAGATGTAGCCAAGCATAGCACAATCACCTGGAAGACAGTGGTCCATCTTCATCAGCATGCTCGGAATGTAAGGAAAGCTACTTACAATCTGCTTCTTAACACCCTTTTCAGGGTGCACAAAAGAGTAAACTTACTTATTGTGGGCATTAAACAACAAACAACACCACTTGACCCTGACTTAACATAGTCTGATCAATATGTTTCACCTGACCCTGACAAACATAGTCTGATCAGTATGTTTCACCTTATTAACATAGTCTGATCATAGTATGTTTCACCTTATTAACATAGTCTGATCAATATGTTTCAACTGACCCTGACTAACATAGTCTGATCAATGTGATTCACCTGACCCTGATTAACACAGTCTGATCAATATGTTTCACCTGACCAGATGCTAGCCTTGTCTCCCCATTTGTAGTTAACTGAGGCATAACAAGTTCTCAAATGGAGAAAGAATGTGTTAAGTATGTATCCAGATTAAATTAACTATTTGCTGTAAGGTTGCATGGAAAATACATAAACATAAAAAATAATCAAAATAAGTGCCTGTAATATAAGGACCTTCCAATATTATTTTATATTTATAGTTATTATTCAATGGTATGCATTTTCAATGTAACAATAAATAGCTTCCAAGTAATAACTGCCAACTCAAACCATCTTGTATCATCACCGTACATTCTGTTTTTGTTGTGATTTATTAATCATTTTTAGTTATTCTTTGTTCATGATGATTTATGACAGTAATGTGGGTTTCATGTTGCTTTTGTCCTGGTGCGGTCACTGAACCATTTGTCTTTATATATTTTAAAAATAGATTTACATTATTTTACCACTTGCACAATATTGAAATCTCTTATGTGCATGATCAATACTGCTGGAAACCTGTTTTTTTCTTTGAAGTTTGTTTTTGCCTACTTTTTGTGAGGAATGTTTCTTTCAACAGAGTCTTTTTTGGTTATATCACAAACCAGATATCGTAAGTATACAAATATAGTACAATAAAAAGCAGAAAGAGGATATGACCGACAGTTGCTGTTCTAGGCATTCAACTCTTTTACCAAGTCCTGACAAATGGTTCCATCCACCTCAAAAGCATAATTTCATATTTTTTTGTAAACTATCACCATGCGGAGGGGGAAGGAAGACTAACGTCTGGTCAGGCAAAATATACTGATCAGACATGTTAGTCAGGGTCAGGAAAAACAAACTGGCCAAGACGCTCACCTTGGCTTCATAGTCGCACTCCCTGAAAACGAGCTGTTTTCATGGCAGCCTGGCTAATAAGGTGAGAAATCAACATGATCCCCATAGCAGTGAGTGACACGCAGATGAAACCAAACATAGTACAACCGCCTGGAGAACCCCGGTCCACCTTCATCAGCACGCTCGGAATGTGAGGAAACCTGCAAGCCGCCATTTAACGTCCTTTTCAGGGCGCACAAAAGAGTAACCTACTCATTGTGTGCATTCGCAAAAAACAAGGACTGGGACGCATGAGAACGGGGCAGAAGTGTGTACAACTGAGTTGCAGGAACCATCAGTATCCACACCCTTCGTCATTTGCTGAGAGAGACTGAGCACCTATGAGTATGTCCAAAGTGCAGTCAAGTCGATTCTTAGGAACAAAACAGAACATTGCATTTACATGTGCTCTTGGCAGTGGTGGTCCTGGGGTTCATTCAGGCACAGCATTTGCCCTATCCCAGGTAGCCAAATATTGTCTACACTCATTGCTGTCTGGAGTACCATATGGAACCAAGGTCCTGTCGCAGGTCATCCTTCCATCTCACTGGTTGACGTCTGGGTCAGCGATTATAGGAGAAGGGCTACCATGACGTCAGTTTACACGTTCATCTATTGTCAAGCAAGTGTACCACATGGTTTGCCCACCAGTTCTTTCTTAGAATTATGTAGCAATTTGTTTTACATGATTATGGTGCAAGAACAATAAACAACTCTCATTAGTCACCTTTTATGAAATGCCTAGAAGGTCACAGTGGTTAAAAATTTTCCTCTCATAGTGTTAGTTACTTTTCAGATGACTAAATGTTAATACTATGTAATCAGTGCTTCAACATTTTCTATATACATCTTGCTACAGGGTAATGGACTCCTTTCATGACTAGAGGAAAGTTGTGTTGATATTTCTCATGCAATTGTCATTTTGGTCATATATGTATCTTGCTATTGTGTTACTGTTAAGCATATTTGAAGTTGAAAATATGTGCCCTAGTAATAACAATAATACTAGCTAAGCATCACAAGCGACGATAATAACAGCAGTCAGACATGTTGTGTTGCACCTCACTGGTAAGTTCGGAGGTGGCTGTTTATTCCATCTCTAGCGCAGAATCTCTTTCCATATATGCAGCATATAAGCTCAGAGTTGAACATAAGTGTCAGTTGTTTTGTCTTACCGCACTGTACTCTTCTAGTTTCCACATTTTTGCTATTACGTTACAAACAATTAGACTTGTAGTATTCCTATCCAGATCGGCATATCTGTTAAGATTCCACTACAAACGTATTTATAACATCTACACAAACAAGCTAAATAGACGTACTTCAGAAAAGTCTGTTGCAACAACTCAATTTCCATCACCCTCAATAATGGGATAACCTTTGAAATCCATGGAAAGCAAAAAATCATTAAAAAAATTGTTACGGAAAAAAAGCCATTGTATTGTTATTGAGGCGGGTGGAAGTGGTCTCGTTTTCGATTCAGCGGTTTTTATAGGAAAATCTTGTTAACAAATGAGTAGGCATACAGAGACAATGCCCTAGAGATATTTTTTCGCATTAGTAAAAGTTAGGTTTTCTCTTTCCTTCAAAGATCCGACATTCCTCAGCAATGTAGTTGTCTCTGGTGGTGGTCCTATGCCAGGTACTCCCATGAGCTTACGTCGACATTGAAGCGTGTCAGAGATATTTTGAGGGAGTCTTTGAAGTGCTTCTGCCCACCAACCAGATACAGGCCCTCTTTCAGTTCACCATACATTAGCTGTTTGTGGATGCGATTACCTGACATGTGCATGGTGTTCCTGAACTGGGTCTTCTGCAATAGTGTGCGAATACTCGCATTTTGAACCTTTGTGAGAATCTCGGTGTCTGGTACCTTATCCTGGCATTGTATTCCCAGTGATCTATGGAGGCATCTTGTTGGAAGTGGTTTATTTTTCTAGCATGCCTGCTATACACAGTCCACGTCTCGCTGGCATGCAGTAGGGTGGCGAGCACTATGCGCGGTAGACTTTAAAGTTTCATATCAAGACTAAGACCCTTCCGATCCCACACACTATCACACAACCTCCCAAAAGCAGCACTGGCCTGGGAGATTGTTACTTACTTCAATGGTAGTTTCCCTGGAGAGAGTGCTGCCATGGTAGGTGAAGTTGTTTACTGATTGGAAACTAGTGTCCTAGAGGACATAACTGTCTGTGCTAAATCAAAATAACACATTCTCTAGCTAGGTGTATATTTATCATGCCTATATAAATTGCTTTTATTTTACTCGGTTTTAACTGTTTTGTATTACTTGTGGATAAACATATTTTAAGAAATGTTGATTTATGTTTTTATTCTTCCATCATTCCATCTTTATGTGATCAATTTTTTTAAGCAAATAAAATTGTTGACAAAAAGTCTTAAAATATAACTTCACCAAAATTCTTGATTTATTTGGCACTTGTACCAACACAGCGGAGTAATAAGTTGCTCAAGCCTAGCCATTAAGCAGGAAATCCTCTCGACTACATCCAGCTCATACCAGAGCAGGGACCTGCGCCTGTAGAAGTATAGATCGACTAAGACTAAGATGATTAAATACTGACAAAAACAACGTTTATGTTTATGAGGAAAAGCGTTTGTCTTGAAATGGACGTTGAGTCGTAGTTTTCAGCGAGGCTGCAATATCTGCGCCTTTCGGCCAGACACATCCTATTTCAGCTGACTTTTCTGGTACCAGTTTTTGCCTTGTCAACTGTGATCCCTGTTCTCTTAGCCAGACTACGCTAGTGAACCTGTTTCCAGTACCGCCACTTAGAGGTGGAGCAGGGATATGGAAAGCTGTGGTTTGCAAGCAGCCAGCTATAAGTTTCTGGGTGCTGTCACTGATTCACTGCGTCATAAACTCATTATTTCAGCAAAGAATAACAAAATCAATACAGCTGATTATGAAGATTTCGTTCGTTGTATTCCCAGTGATCTATCGAGGCAACTTGTTGGAAGTGGTTTATTTTTCTAGCATGCCTGCTCTACACAGTCCACGTCTCGCTGGCATGCAGTAGGATGGCGAGCACTATGTGCGGTAGACTTTAAAGTTTCATATCAAGGCTAAGACCCCTCCGATCTCACACAACCTCCCAAAAGCAGCACTGGCCTGGGAGATTCAGTTACTTACTTCAATGGTAGTTTCCATGAAGAGACTGCTGCCATGGTAAGTGAAGTTGTCTACTGATTGGAAACTACTGTCATAGAGGACATAACTGTCTGTGCTAAATCAAAATAACAGCGAGGCTGCAATATCTGCGCCTTTTGGCCAGACGTATCCTACTTCAGCTGACTTTTCTGGTACCAGTTTTTGCCTTGTCAACTGTGATCCCTGTTCTCTTAGCCAGACTACGCTAGTGAACCTGTTTCCAGTACCACCACTTAGAGGTGGAGCAGGGATATGGAAAGTTGTGATTTGCAAGCAGCCAGCTATAAGTTTCTGGGTGCTGTCACTCATTCACTGCTTCATAAACTCATCTTTTTGGTAAAGAATAACAAAATCAATACAGCTGATTATGAAGATTTCTTCTTTCGTATGCATGAAAATATAATGTCTATATTTGCATTGTTATCTCATTTAAACTTCACTGTCTTTTGTAATGCACATATAGTTTTTCTTTCAGTGTTGTTTCTATGGGTCAGTGGTTTCTTTTCTCTGGCTGCATGACCAAGGGTTTAAGAGTCCGTTACACAATCCCAACACAACCGGTTCGAATCACGCTGGTATCCAATTTGGCAGTCAAGGTTTTTTTTCGCTCCTCCATGTACGGAAAGTATTAGCAACCTACCGTACTGCACATTTGCCAAGAAACTTGTAACAGTGAAATAGGTTGGTGGCTGTAAGAAGCGACGTTCTGCAAAGTGCATGCTACTTACTTTATCATATTCAGGACACTTCTGTAGTATGTGCTCTGTGCCTATCCGCATATACACATGGCAGAGTTGCCAATGTTCAATTTTGTGGAGTTTTCTCTTGTCTGTTTGTCTTGTGGTAATCATGTGCTAATGTTTGTGGCTCTCCAACTAAATTGAATATCCTTTTCTTCTATTTGTTATTAATATGTAACTGGTACACTCCGTTGCTTATCTGTAGTACCCTCCTCTTCCAGTCGATCTGCTCTACCGTTTCCTGATAAGATATCCATTGCATGACAATCATCTTGCGCTGATCAGACTGTAGAGCTTGTAGACCTGACAGTTTCCCAGACTTCAGTGTTTGGAGAGCTGATTTTGCATGTCAAAAATACTACAGGTTTCGAACCGAGATTGTCTAACAGTTTCTCAGTTGCCACCTTGATTTTTGCATCATAATTACAACAGAATTTCCAGGTTAGTAACTTGGTTTCAGGGCCACGAACAAAAGAAGGCGACAATGGATAGAGGGGATCAAAGAAACACTCCAAAAGTTCTACATGTCGGCAGCACAAGCCTTCAACCTAGCGCAAACCAAGTCTACGCATACCTCCTCTCTGGGGAGGAAGACTGACGTCTGGTCAGGCAAAATATACTGATCAGACATGTTAGTCAGGGTCAGATAAAATATACTGGCCAAGACCCTTGCTTCGGCTTCCTAGTAGCCCTCCCTGGAAACGGGCAGTTTTCATGGCAGTCTGGCTAATGAGATGAGGGATCGATGTGATCCTGTAGTAGTGAGTGACACGCAAATGAAGTCAAGCATAGCACAACCATCTGGAGGACCCTGGTCCACCTTCATCAGCATGCTTAGGATGTGAGGAAAGCTACTGCAATCCGTCACTCAACGTCCTTTTTCAGGGCGCACAAAAGAGTAATCTACTCATTGTGGACATTCCCAAACAACAACCTCCTCTCTATGACGCTGCAAGGCAAGAGCAGTAGTGCTATAGAAGAAGAAGATCAAGATAATTTCTGTCCCTTGTTTCACCTTCAAAGAAAATGTAATTTACAAGTTGTTACTTTGTATATTTGGAGCCAAGTTGACATGTGTGTAAGAGAGCTAAACTGAAAACTTGAGTAAAACTTATTTAGCATTCAATAAATTCAAACTTCACATACTCGTAAACTGAAGTAAAACTCAATGTGACGCACACATTTTTTTTATTAAGTATCATAGAAACTACACACATAATACTGAAATAGCACACATTGAATAAAATTCATATTTAGTACAGGTTAGTTTTATCACTCATTCAATAAAATTCATATTTAGTTTTGGTTAAGTTTACAATTGAAACCATCACATGATTTTAGATCATGATCTTTTTTTAATTAATCCAGTAGGAGCATGGTAAGGAAGACTAACTTCTAGTCTGGCAAAATATACTGATCAGATATGTTAGTCAGGGTCAGGCAAAATATACTGATCAGATATGTTAGTCAGGGTCAGGCAAAATATACTGATCAGATATGTTAGTCAGGGTCAGGCAAAATATACTGATCAGATATGTTAGTCAGGGTCAGGCAAAATATACTGGCCAAGACCCTCACATCGGCTTCCTCATAGCCCTCCCTGGAAACGGACTGTTTTCATGGCAGCCTGTCTAACGAGGCGAGCGACACGCAGATAAAGCCAAGCATAAGAGTAAACCTACTCATTGTGGGCATTCGAAACAACAACCACCAGTAGAAGCATGAAGCCACCACTAGGACTCCTTTCTGAAAGCCTGCACCAATGCATTTATGTGCTCTTATAGTGATGCAGCACTATTTGTTTACATGATAATGTTGCCAGCCCCAAGAATAACACTCATTAGTCACCTTTGGGCTTAGTCACTCCTCTTCTACCAAGGAATGTAGAGGTCTGTTTTGATTTTTCTTGTGGCACAGGGTAGTCCAAAAATAAAACAACATTAAAATATTTTAATTCACACTCATTTCTGTTTGATTATCTATATTTGATAAACATTATTTCACAAAGGTTTACAGTGACTAATAGAGGGGTTGCTCTAGCTGAGCGGTAAAGGCCTCTCAAGAAATGAAGATGTGAAATGGTGGGGTTTCTTCTTCGTACGCCTTCTTCTTCTTAGTACGCAGTGGGGTTTCGAATCCCACATGTTTCACGTTTTCCCTTGGTCTCAATATGACCAGTGTCATCATATTGGAGATTAACAAAACACGATAATCCAGTGTACGTTCATGTAAATAACCCTTGGTGGTTGACAATCAATAAGAGTGTTAGCCGCTGTCAGGGGAAAATGATCAAATGTAATGAAAAGTTGCAGCAATGTTACTTAAACATGACATGTCGAGACTAGAGGCCTTCCACATGTGCAACCAGCGACGTATCCTGGGCATCCGATGGCATGACTACATCCGCAGCATGTAGGTCTCTGCTAAGATAAGCCTCCTCCCAGTTTAAGAAACACCTGACTGCCGCCAAGTTTCTTTGTTCGGTCATGTTGTACGGCTGGGCCAGGAAACCCCGGCCCACGCCCACAAGATACTAAACAAGTTTTTCCCTGACCAGCTGGAGGCGCAGAAGAGGTCGTCCCTGCACAGTATGGACCCAGCAGAAAGCATCCTCCGCTCTGGACGAGGCCTGGAACCACGTCGCTGCAGCAGTGGGTCATGGATGTGGCCATGACGCAAATGGGCCTCTGACGCCTAAGCTAACATTATTATTAATTAAATTCCTACCCAAAACACAATCTGACTTTCCCCAGGCTTGGTAAGCTACAAGAAGTAAACATTACAAAATAAAGAACGAACTACAGATAGCCTTGACTACCTGGCAGTAGACATGACCTGCCTATTTGGATACCAAGAGTTTAAGTAATTAAGTTATATCTTGTTATACTTTATATATCTTTTGCTTGGCCACTCTGTAGGTTCTACAGTTAGCTGGCCCATGCCCAGTCATTATTAGCCTGTGGGGACAACGTGGGCTAGTGGTTAAGTGACACGGCTCACAACCAGAAGGTGCTGGGTTCAATCACAACACCGCCATTACTCCAGGGAAGCAAACCCTTAAAAAATGCAGGAGGAAACAGACCCATACATAAAAATGCATGCTGAAGTCGGATGCACTGGGCAGACAGGCACAAAATAAAACCACAGTGCAACGCACACCGCCTTGGGGATTTGAGAAATAAGGCAAACGCAAAAAAAAATAAAAAATTATTAGCTTCATCTTACAACAGTGTTACATTACACATACACTTATTTAACGTCAATCATTTTATGATGTGACGGCCACATTCTTTCCTCCCCTGTGGACGATTTCAGATAGTGCTTAAATACTAATCTAGGAATCATTTAACAAATTAGCATGATGATAATAACTAAACGGGAAGTAGGTACCCAAGCAGTTAGGATACTGGTCTCGTAGTCTGGAAACATTTTCCAGTCTTGGTAAGATCTATGGTCCTTTTAATATTTTGGAGTGAAATAAAATCATAGGCTGCACACCTCTAGGGCAAATAGTCTTTATTCCTCAAACGTCTAAAGTTCTCTCTCTCTCTTTCCAGCTTCCTCCTTTCAATGAGGAAAAAAGTTATAGTTTTAACTATTCTAAAAATCCATGGTTTTTATAATGTTATATAAAGCTCTAGGAAACAAGAAAGGCAAATTTTAATGTGATGTTATGAACTATTCTAGGAATACACACTTTTACAAAGTTATGAGAAACATAATGACAAGATATAATACTTGGTTACATTCAACCCTTTGAACCTGTAATATACCATATGTGTGTAAATACCCCATTCTGTGAGACACTCATTATTCGATGTGATGAACAGATCATTATTTTTAAGTGTATTCTGAGCTGCAGTGCTTGGATTTTGGTTATAATATAGTGATGTCTACACACATTTCCGGAAATAAGAAATATGGTGGCACACACATCAAAGCATGTTTCATGATGTTTTCTATGATTTTTGTGATGGAAAACAGTTTTGAAAATTCTGGAAATGTCCCTTCAGAAAGGCAAGCAACAGAACAAGTCATTAAATGTATTCAGATGGTGTGGGCTAGTGGTTAAGTGACACGGCTCACAATCCAAAGGTGCTGGGTTTGCTCCCCAATCACAGCACCGGCCGTTACCCCTTAGAAAATGCAGGAAGAAACAGACCCTTACATAAAATGCATGCCTAAGTTGGATGAAATGGGCCTACAGGCACAAAATAAAAACAGTGCAACACACGCCACCTTGGAGAATAGAGAAATAAGGCGAACGTAAAAAAAAAAGTGAAGTATTCTCAAGGATTTTGAGGTTGATAATTGGATTTAGATGGTGATTATTTGAATGGCAACATGTGTGATTTGGATTATCATTGATTGCAAAGCAAAGGCCGCCGTCCATCGTAGACAATGATGGCATAATTAATTTTGCTAGCGCTATTTTTAGTAAGGATTAACTGCGCTACTTTTTAACCTCACTCTCTCGTCTCATGCCGTCCGACCCCAGTGGCAAGTCAAGGACAAGACGACTAGGGGGCGACTACGAGATGCAGGGGACTCTGCATCATGCACCCGTGAAAAAGACGGCGGAGTCCGGAGTCAAACCCACACCACCTGATCACGAGGCCGACGGCTTAACCACTTCGCCACGGAATCCCCATTGATTATGTCTAAGCTAAATCTGTTCCTGTCCCTCGGAGGATCAGACAATGGCATACCACGTAATCTATCAAATTTATTTGATACAAGGTGGTCTTCAATAAACATATTTTAAAAATCTACTGGCATAACATTGGAGATGATCAAAGTCAGTCAATTTGAGATAGAATAATTCAATTAGAGCACATAGTTTTGTCATTCAAATATCTACCTTGTGCATATTTTCTCAGGAGCACGGGGGAATGGGATTTTACGAGCCAGGGTACAAAGGGTTCAAGATGATTAAAACAGTGAACCAATCATAATTCATTTTAACTGACACAGCAACAAATACAGAACATACTTGTCAGTGTGAAAAACACACTGGGTACACATATTTAATTACTTTTAAGGCATTTTAACTAAATTGGACTATAACAAGTTTTTTTTAAAATTCAACCACCTACAAGAACAAGTGAAAATATCTACAAATTAACTAAAGAAAGGTCCAGATTAGATATTAGGAAATATTTTTTTAGTCAGAGAGTGGTGAATGTTTGGAATGCATTGCCACAGGAAGTAGTGGAGGCAGGGACAGTTAATGCATTTAAGAATAGATTGGATGCGCATAGTTTTAGAACAAGGAAATGTAAATGAAACTGGTTGTATACAGACTCTGCAGAGTCTTCTAAACCAGTATAAAGACGTTAAGTTACATCATTTGGTTCGAAACAGCAGTTGACATTCAAAAATTAAATTAGTCTGTGAGATGTCACATCACAAATTCTTAACTCTTTACAGTCCAACCTAACTGATTCAAGTTGTTTCTTAAGACACAAATCTTATGAATTAGGCCATACTGTAAAAGAGTAAGACATGAATCTAAACAGTTTGGCAGGACCTGTGACGGGTTAAGACACAAATATAAACAATTTAGGAAGGACTGTAAACGGTTAAGCATGTACTTTAGAAATGGAATAAGGTGAAAATAGAGATAATTACAAAACTGAGGTCTGTGAAAAATTTCATCATCTATACAAAAACATGTATTTCAGAACTAAAACAAAGCTAAAATACAGCTGAAATAAAACTACCATTACACATTTTTTCCATTGCTGAAGTCCACCAGAGAAATTTAAAAATTGAGGAATAAAGGCAGATTTGTCCCCTTAATTACCATGCAGTGTGCAGTCTATTGTTTATATTTCACCTCCAATAAAAATATCACTACCATGGTTCAAAGCCATATCTACATACTAAAAGATAGGTATTCTAACCACTAAGCCATCAATCAAAACCTTTTCAGCTCCCTGTGCAGTATAGGTCTTCAACAAATTAATAGCACGTCATCAAGTGTTGACCTGTTCATACAGGGAGAGGAGATTAACATCTTGTCAGGCAAAACATACTGATCAGACAGCTAGTCAAGGTCAGGTGAAACATGCTGTTCAAGACTCAACCTAGCTTCCATGCAGTTCTCCATGAAAACAGGTTGTTTCAGGACAGTCTTGCTAACAAGGTAGGGATCGACACTTAGCAATACCAAGTCACGTTTCGTCTTTCTATTTCGTTGGCGTTCAACTTATTTGTCTATGTCCCAAGATGCGGTGCGTTGCACTATGTTTTTATTTTGCGCCTCACCACCCAGTGCATTCGACTTCGGCATGCATTTTATGTAAGGGTCTGCTTCTAAGGGTTTGCTTTCCTGGGGTAGCGGCCACTGCTCTTATGGGAATCGAACCCAGCACCTTTGAATTGTGAGCCGTGTCACTTAATCACTAGCCCACGCCGTCCCCTTTCATCTTTTAATCGTAGAGAGGAGGTTGTCGCAAAGTCCACTTGCATCCGCGATTCTTCATTGTACTTCATCATTTATGATTTGGTCTTGGGGAACCGAGATGCTAGTTCAGTCAGGCACAACATACTGACCAGGACGTAGCATCAGGGTCAGTCAATACGCTGACCAAGACCACAATCTCTCTTCCATGTAGCGTTCCTGGAAACAGGCTGTTTTCAAGGCAGCCTGTCTGACGAGATGTGGATCAATGTGATCCCCGTAGTAGTTAGCACCACACAGATGAAACCAAGCATTCGCACAACAGAATTGAGCTCCGGCAAGAACCATATTTTTGTTTCTATTGGGGATGTAATAAAAACATGTGCTGTGACTACTACCTTTATTCCTCAGCCCAATAAATCTCCAGATAAACCTCAAAAATGGGAAACATTATGTAATGTTAGTTTTCATTAAACTGGGATAATGATAAAATAAATACAATTAGTCTGAGGGATATCCCAAAATAAAACCATAAGCAAGAACCTTAAAACTGGAAAACAGTTAAAACTGATTTGCATACATTAATGAAAATACAGTTAAAACTGATTTGCATACATTAGTTAAAATACAGTTAAAACTGATTTGCATACATTAGTTAAAATACAGTTAAAACTGATTTGCATACATTAATGAAAATACAGTTAAAACTGATTTGCACACATTAGTTAAAATACAGTTAAAACTGATTTGCATACATTAGTTAAAATACAGTTAAAACTGATTTGCATACATTAATGAAAATACAGTTAAAACTGATTTGCACACATTAGTTAAAATACAGTTAAAACTGATTTGCATACATTAGTTAAAATACAGTTAAAACTGATTTGCATACATTAATGAAAATACAGTTAAAACTGATTTGCACACATTAGTTAAAATATAGTTAAAACTGATTTGCATACATTAATATCACAGAATGTCAAGCAGTAATAGCCAAAAGGCTTAAGTGCAGCTAAAGGGTAACCATGGTAGTTATTCATGAATGGACAGAGAATCTTGAAACTTCACTACTTATAGTAACCATCAAAAGATGCTTCATTAAAGATAAATTATAAAACTGTTTTATTACATAATAAACTTATTTTAGCTAAATTTATTTGCAATTTAAAAAATAATAATTGAATCCATTTTTAAAAGTTACACTGCAAAAATGCGAACTGATAAACAATAATATTCATACATTAAATTGTACAATTTATTGGACCTCATTTCTGACTACACAAGAGGGTACAGCTACACATTATTTAAAGAAAGGCCCAAATCAGACAATAAAAGATATTTCTTTTAGTCAGATAGTGGAGAATGCTTGGAATGCATTGCCACAGAAAATATTGTGACAGGGTCAGTTAATGTATTCAAGAATAGATTTGATGCAGATAGTTATTTTTAGATCAAGCGAATTAGAAGAAACTGGTTATATACAGACTCTGCAGAGCCTTGTAAACCAGTATAAAGAAGCTTTGTTAAGTTAAGTTACAAGCTATTATTAAAAATATTTGTCTATTTCTAAAATATGTGGAATAATTCATACGACTCTTGTAATAAAATGCAAAGATAAAATCATGTAATTTTGTAATGAGAAAAAAATGGACGGAATTTTGAGGTTATTAATTAATCAATGGCTGTAAATAAATACAACTGCACAATCTCTTCTTCAATATTCTAAAAAAATAACAGAAAAACTCCTAAACCAAATGTGGAAAATGCCAAAAGGAACTACAGATTTCCCAAATAGGTTTTGGTGGGAAGCAGAAAAACAGATCAAGAACTAAATAGACTTTTTCGAGCAACTTGATTGTAGTGTATCCGTTCTGTGTTTTCTTGAATGGGCTACCATTCTTCATTTCTTTTAAATTTTTAATTACAAAACATGTCGGATAAGAGATTGTGTACCAGTAATATCTATTTTCAAAGGACCATCTGTGGTTACTAAAGTGAACCTATTAATGCTGCAATTATCAAACTAATGATAACAGTACACCAAATTTTGTCTCCTGTTATTCAATGGGTGCCATTCTTGTTCCAGAACTTTTGTCTTTTCTTTGTTCGTTCCAAAACTTCTGATGCCAGAGAACTGCTTGAAGCCACAGACATCAATGACACCGACATGACATCATCATCATCCTTTGAGTCAAGATCTGCTGTTAGAAATATACATCGTTAACACACATGTAAAACTGACATGGTAAATCACAAAAATTATGACAGCATTGAATGTTGGTCTACTAAAGTACTTGAACTATATAATAGCCGTCTATCGCAAGCGATCATGACAACAGCAGTCAGTTATGTTGTATTGCAACTCACCGGTGAGTCCCCAGATGGGTGTGTAGTCTAATTCTGGCACAGAAACCTCTTCCACGTATGCAACAATCAAGGCCAGACATGTGAGTGTCAGTTGTTTTGTCTTTTTGCACAATATGCTCTCTCCTTGCCTCAGAAATCCTGTCCTCCTCAGCAATGGAGGTGTCTCTGATGGTGGTTCTACGTGCATGCTGAGATTCCCGTAGTAGTGAGCAACACACAGATGAAGCCACGCATAGCACAACCACCTGGAAGACCCCAGTCCACCTTCATCAGCATTATCGAGCGCACAAAAGAGTAATCCTACTCATTGTGGGCATTCAACAACAACAACGCACATGCCTGGAGGTTGTGTGCCAGGCACTCACATGAGTTTATTTACATCGATGTTGAAGTGTGTCAGAGCTATTTTGAGGAAGTCTTTGAAGCGCTTCTTATGCCCACCAACAAGACGCAGGCCCTCTTTCAGCTAACCATACATTAGTTGTTTGGGGATGCGGTTGTCTGGCATGTGCACCACGTGATCAACACACCTGATCAGGGTCTTATGCAACAATGTGTGGATGCTCTGTATTTTGGTCTTTGTGAGGATCTCTGTGTCTGGTACCCTATCTTACCATTTTATTCTCAACAATCTATGGAGGCAGTTTGTATGGAAGTGGTTTATTTTTCTAGCATGGCTGCTGTACACAGTCCACATCTCACTGGCATACAGAAGGGTGAGCATTATGGCTCGGTAGTTTTGTATCAGGGCTAAGACCCTTCCGTTCCCACACACTGTTGCACAGCCTCTCAAAGGCAGCACTGGCCTTGGTGATTCTGTTACTGACCTCAGAGTCAATATATATATATATATATATATATATATATATATATATATATATATATATATATATATATATATGATGCAATATATACCATGGAGCAGTGTTTCCCCAACTTTTCAATGTGATGGACCAGCAGACACTTGTGACATTGATTAATTGTTCTTTAATGGTCATCTAAATTTGTATCAAAATTGATTTAAATGATTGCTTAGCCAACAATATTACTCTTTTAGCATTTAACGATAGTAGTTATAATCGTATGCAAAGTAAAATTATTTATTAAAATCTCACAAGATTCGTGATTTGTTAAGTTTAATAGTATATGTATTGAAAGAGTTCAATCAGTTTTTATATGAAAAATATGGCCGATATCATGTTTTGATCCAAATGATAAAACTTATACACTTTTTGTTTAGTGTATTGACTTTTGCGGAACAATGACATATATTTTTTTAAGATGATTAGAAGCTAAGACCCAAGTAAAGAAAATGTACATATTTTTTGTTCAGGTCCTTTGTGGACAGATGACTGAGGTCTCGTGGTCCAACTTTGTGGGCCACCATTTTGGGAAGCATTGCCATAGAGTGATAAGTGACCCATTTCGCAACAAAGTAGTTAATCTTGTGCGGGTCCCAACCCTGTCATGTAGTCTTGTCGCAAAGTGAATTGTCACATTGTTCATGCTCCCCGAAGTCCATGCTGTCATGCTGGTGCTGTAGGGGTCTGAGCTGTTAGTTCTGGGGCTGGTTTTGGCCATCTCTTTCCTAATCAGCGGTTCAAGATTAAGCAGGGTGGTTGGTTTCACTACTATTGTCCGGCTGCTGCATGGCTACCTCTGCCTCCTTTACCCTCTTGTTTACTTGCAATCGGCTGCCCCATGAGTAAGTTTAGAAACTAGAATAATGAGAAAGCTGGAACGGAGTATTCTGCATGACATCACCATGAAAACAGACTGTCTATACATATTTCTAGTTCAACTATAAAGTTGAAGGCAAATATAGTTGTCAGGGCCATAGTGATCTGCAGCAGTCAATGGCATGGATCTCAACGTTGTGGACCGTTGGGTAGAATTAAATTTAGTGTCCAAAATAAGTCAATTCAGAGCGATGCAACATGAAGTAAACAAATTGTCAGAAATAGTCGCAGAATTGAGCAAGTGTTTCGGCTTCTTGCCGCTCTAAGGGGTGACTGGTTCACTTGGGTCATGACTTCAAAGTGGCATCCTCCAGTTGCTGGTATTATTTTCTGTCAAGCTTGAGAATTGAACTCACAACTTTCTGGTTGTATTAGATAATATCTAGAAAATTTCATAAGGACATCATTATCTTTATGGTATAAATCAGCTGTTAAGAGATAATGTATAAATTGTAGTTATCATTAACCATTCACCTGATTGAAAAGTTTACAAATTCTGCAGGAAATAATGTAGCTTTTCTTATAATTCGATATACTATTTCAGTGGGTGCCTAACTCAATAAGTATGCAAGCTACTTATTCATTTGTAATTATTTGGCGAGCTATCTACTAACTGGCAGCATTTTTATCATTCCACGTATTGACAAGTATTAGAACTTGTACACATGCATAATGTATACAAAGGCAAGAAATCAGAACATTAATTTCACAATGCTAACATAACCTACCTAAATAAATTATTCACGCACAAAAAACAACCATAAAATTATCTTATGATTCTAGATCCATAAAAGTGTTCATAAGCCAAACAAAAATTGATGAACAAAATAACTTGAAATGTAACTTAGTGAGAAGATTGGCAGTCATTTTACTCCACAACTTGTTTACATTTTGGTGAGTCATTTATAAATCGCATGTGAGTGCAGTTATCAAGATGTTCGTCTGTCAGCGTGTTTTCTGTATTTGTTTTTGGTTCTCATTCATTGTGGAAAACAAAGACAGAAAGGGAGAGCAGAACAATGCTTTCACTTTGAGCGCAATTCTAACTAAAATTGGGTATTTTTCTGTTGTGATAAAAGGTTGGACAGATTCTGAGCTTGTGGCAACACTCCATTATATTTTTAACGAGCTACCAAAAATATGGTTGCGAGCTACCAGTTTCTTGCCAGCGACCATTTGGCGATCGTGGCACTACCTGATAAACACCAAGAGAGTGATACTAAATACAGCAGATCATTAAAATTTGACTATAAGTTGACAAAAATAAACAATTTTTATATCCTTTTTCGAATTAATCAATAACCCTGGGACACCCAAAGGAGCATAGGTCTTCAACAAATACTCTCTAAATTTGATGATCATGCGTTATCTGTTTTAACTCCGCCAACAATGTCCCTGTGCCTCGAATATCCGAGTTCAGCACTCTTTTCAGTGTTTATTTCCAATTATCTATAGCTGTACCATTTAAGGAAATTTAAGAAAACTCCACAAATTATGAGAAATTCATACAAGTTGAATAATTAAGAAAATGTTAACTCTTACCAAGATTCAGAAACGGCTTTGATAAATTGTAAGTTCTACCATAGCCCTCTGGAACTGCTGTCAGATCACTGGATCTTATTTTCTGATTGTTTCTCTTGGATTGTCTATGGTCACTTTGATTTTCTTTATCTGTGGAAGATTCA
>JAVGWX010000009.1:25535071-25630071 GCA_036924085.1 Ariolimax columbianus | reverse complement strand
ACTGGCAATAGATCCCCTAGTTTTTTAAGATTTAGTTACATTCGTGGCTGTACAAAATGTTTTTACTCTGAATAATCACAGTTATTACAATTCTAAAATTTCTGCTCAATCCAATCCTGGTGTCTCATGCCCCTCCCCCTTCTCCCTCACCCATCCCTGCCCCTGACATTGTATGTCCAATGTCAACAAGTCCAAATCCTGAATGAACAGATATATCTTTCGCAGAACAAGAAGATCTAGAAACCGCTTTGAAGTCTCTCCTTTATGAAGCACAAATTTAAACTGAGGCCGATTCAAGATAATGCTAAGAGTATTTGCCAAATTTGGATAGTCGCCACGTCTCGGCATGGAATGCAGGTAGCATTCTACTTTACTAACAGGCGCTTTAGCCATCATGTAGTATGCTGACGTCCAACAATGGACGTTTAAGATCAGAGGGTACACTGCTCTGATGTCGCGTGCTTTGAAGTAGTTTAAGCCAATCAGGTAAGCCACGTTTGTTTCTTTGAGTTTTGTATGCAGGTATAATATCGCGACATTTTGAGAATAGGAAGTTTGTCGAAGTATAACACTGTTTGTAAAACTCGCTGTAAATTGAAATAAGCAGGTTAGCGAAAACGACCATGAAGACAATTATTTTTATAAGGGAATGAAAACATCTCAGTTTAGTTGCAGTTCTGGTAAACTGAGACGCTAGTCCGTTGTTATTCTTCTTCCTGTTCCTTCCTTCCTTCCTTCTAATTATTCTTTTTCAATATCTTCATTATCATCATCTTCATCTAATCTTATCTTTTTTTTCTTCTTCTCTGGCGTTCGTCCTGAAAAGGACGTGTGTAACGATATATTATATTTTACAGCGAGAGTGTGATATCTACGCCGTTCGGCCCATCACTTCCAATTTCAGCACGCTTTTTCTGGGACCAAGTTTATCTCCTCTCTTCGATCCCTAGTCTCTTAGCCAATCTACACTATTGCAGTCTGTTTCCAGGACCGCAAATTGGAGGCGGAATAGGATCTTAGTCTGCTCTGGGTTGCTGGCCCTGATGCAAACTTTGAGCCATGAGCTGATGTCAGCTTATTCACTTTAGCAACTTCGATCCCTGATCGTTTCTGATTTCATTAGATGAAATCTTTGCTCCCTGTCTTGACTTCACTAACTGTTAGTTAATTTTCGAATTACAGCTGGGTAGTCTCGACTGTGGGGAGAGGTAAGACTGAGCTATACTCATAGAAATTAGCACACTAACCCTACGAATGATATTATCGGCATTTGATTTTTAGCTGCATTGTGAGCCTTCTTATTTTATTCTCTTTGCAGTCAGTCAAGGACAACATGAGCACAGATTGCAAGTGTCATGGAGTCTCCGGATCCTGCACCGTTAAAACTTGTTGGACAACTCTGCCTCCCTTCAGAAACATCGGGGATGCTCTACGTAAGCGATACAAAAAAGCTAAACTGGTTGTGCCGTATTTGGGCGGCCGATCACGTCGTCCAATATCGCTAATTCTCAAACGTTCCAAGCGCCCACACCGGAAACCTCGGCGCAGCCATCTTGTTTATCTGGAGAAATCTCCCAATTACTGTGATTACGACTCAACGACTGGCTCCCTTGGTACTGTAGGTCGCTCCTGCAACCGGACGTCGCAGGGTGCTGATGGATGCGACTTGATGTGCTGTGGCCGAGGTTACAACACGCATCAATATACACGAGTGTGGCAATGCTCTTGCAAATTCCACTGGTGCTGTTACGTGGAGTGTATCCGATGTAGTGAGAGGACAGAACTGTACACGTGTAAATAAGGACATCATTACGGTGACATTTTCATGTCACTTCCTGATATAATAAACAGACTGTGACTGTCTGCAGTTGAAAATTACGTATCTTCGCTAAAAGAAAAGGAATTTTGAAGAAACGACCAATTGAGATCCGCATTCATACACACTAATATGTGTACACATTGACCTATCAACCTTTGCCAGCAAGGTCTCCGTTGAGTTTGAACCTCCGTCAATGCTGGTTTTTTTCTTTATATTCTTCTTGTTCGATCTGATACTTCTTAATTATTCAACGCGCTTAACATTCCTTAAATTCAGATGCATGATGCTGAATATAACAGCTGGAGTGCAATAACTCCAGCAATAAATCCGCTGACATATTCGTTATCCGCAAATCTATTTGGGTTAATTTTTCTCAGCTATTGCCTGACATTTTAAAATGTGACAGCAGGTAGTTTGAAGTAGTATTTTTTTAGTCTAGACTCGTTAACACCGACGTCCAAATGACTTATTCTTACCTAGCATTGTGGTTTTAGAATGTAAGTTACAAACACACCTAGCCAATAGTTCTGTTTGTAGGATAAGTCCAGAAATGTGAATTTGGCTTGGCTTGGCTTCGTTCGTTCTCAATGTCTCGCTACTAAGCCATGATACGGGCCTAAGTAGCAGAATGTAGTCCAGAGAACGGAATGCGTTGTGTCGTAGTTTACAGCTTGACTGCGATATTTGCATCTTTCGGTCCAACACATCCGACTTCAGCAAACATTTTTTGAGTAACGGGTTAGCATTCCCTCTTCGATCCCTTCTCATTAGCTGGTCTGCCCTGCTGCAGCCTGTTATTCAGGATCACCGCGTGGAGTTGTAGAAGGGTCTTGGCAACTCTGGTTCGCTGGCCTTGACGGTAGCAGTCAGCTATGGGTCGCTGACCACTGCAGCTCATGCGCTGCTCAGCATCTTGATCACAAATGTGAATTTCAAGTTTTGCTTTCATAAATAATATGCTGCTCCTTTCTTTGAGGCATTTAATTCGAACAGAACGATTATCCACAATTACACTCTCAGCTATGAGAATAATTCTGGATTATCAGGATACAAGTATGTACGGCGCACAGGGCTTTCACATGACAGAACGATACTCCTGAAAAGCCAATACTCCAGCTCAACGTTGCGACAGTTCATACAAACTGCTTTCAGATTGACCGTCAGCTGAAAGCAGCTGCAACTCCAGTTTATTTTAGACCAGGTCATATGCACTTCTTTACCTTTTTATAATGTGTAATGCTTTTCAACAACCGAGACTATGGTGTATTGTTACAAGTCAGCTCATACATAATGAAAGACTTCTACATCACGAAACAGACGTGGTTTGTGCAAGTTTCGAATGAATAGTATTCACAAGAAAGACACACAGAGAGAGAAACAGAAACACATGACATGAGAACTTTGCATGTATTTGTTGAAAACATATGCTGGTCAAGGAACTGACATGTTTTGATGATGGCACATACAAAGGCACCCAAGGACACAGCTGGGAGGCCTCCCTTCTTCATATCAAATAATACTTATTGCTTTCTGATGACTCAGGATCATTCTACAAATGCGTTAAAGCTTGAACAAATATGATAAAAAAACCATCATTACATTCACTTGCATATCTTAATTGTGTAATATACATTTGTGTTGTATGTTTGTTTTACTTATCACAATAGTTCTTGCATGTATAAATAATGTGTTCATGCGCGATATTTATAAACATGTATATCTTGTCGCACTGTTATATCTCATTTTTTATTGTAGATAAAATCTTCTTTGTCTTTTTCTTTATCTTCTTTTTCTTTCTCCTACTCTCCTTCTTCTTCTTCTTTTTCTTCCACCTCTTCTTTGTCTCCGGTCAGCGTTCGACATGAAATGGACCAACACATGTGGTTTCAGCTAGGTTTTTTTGTAGGGGGTACTGTGTCATCACTGTTGGATACTAAACTCGGATACAGGATGCATGCTTGCAGGTCAGTAATGGTTACCAACCCTGACTCATGGCTAGCTGCTGTCTGTTCATTCACTTTTACATCTTTAGCCACCCTTCTCTCTGCCCTACCCCGACCTCCCCCACCCCTCATTCCACAAATGAAGCTAGTTTCCACATGTATATTTAATTAGTTTATGTATGATAATTATAAACGTTAAAATCGCGCTTTGTTATGCATAAATATATATATATATATATATATATATATATATATATATATATATATATACATATATAGATATATATGTATATATATATATATATATATATCAGACAAATGAATCGGGAGAAGCTAACCAAGTCCATTAACCACAGGCATGATCTAAAGCATATTTTGAGTCCAAATTGAAGCTCTTAAGACCGCAGTAGAAATGGCTCTAAAGCACAAAGATCATCTGGATAACGCAATCGGGATACTGACTTATGTACAGTCAGCCATAACGGAACTTAAATGCTACAATACACCTGAATTGAAGGAATTAAGAGCAGCCTTGACTAAAATGTCTCACGAACTACAGAAAGCAATGATACAGTATATACCGTAGCATTATCTTCTTCTTCTTCTTCTTATTCTTCTTCTTCGTACGCTGTCAGACGTCAACTTGAATTTGTTCGAAGAAAGCAGCTGACATCCTGAGGCTGTCGACACTGCCATAGAGCTTGTCTAGTGTTGGCATTGGTGATGGCCACATGTGCTTTCTCTGGTCCTCGTATGTTGGGCAATTTTGCAGCAGATGTTCAGCGGTCATTTTCCCGGTACCACATGTGCATTCGTCAGTGCCACCTATCTTCAATTTATTGAATAGATGGTACCTCAGTCTGTTGTGGCCTGTGCTGAGTCTGAATACCACGACCTGCTCTCTTCTGTTCAACTGGTAATAGGCATCATTTTTTGTGTAGCCAGTATGCTCTGTTTCCCATTTGGCCATGTATCTGTCCCTAATAAGCCTTTTGGACTCTTTGTAGGTCACACTAGAATCTGGTTGTGGTAGTCTTGCACCTTCTTTTGCCAGTCTGTCTGCCTCTTCGTTGCCTTGAATGTTACAGTGGGATGGAACCCACTGTACCACTACTTTTTATGGTACGGAATACTGGCATAGTTGACGGAGTACTATACTTAAATCATTAAGTTCTGTATTTTTCTTGCTTTTTAGAGCTGTAACCACGGACAAAGCATCTGTAAACAGGACTATCTGGCTCATTGCTTTCGCCTGTCAGCATTGCTTCTACTGCAGCCTTCAGTGCCTCTGCCTCCGCTCTGAAATTGCTTGAGATTTTTCCAGTTGCCACTGACAAGTGTTATTTTTCCACCATTTGTTAGACTCAGGAATATCCCTCCCCCTCCATTCTGTGTTGTGTTTGTTTTAGAACCGTCGGTGTACGCGCATGGGTCTAGCCCATGCTTGGGTAGTTTTTCGCTATGTACCTCAGGGTTATGTCTCTTCTTTCTTTTTCAGTCTGGCCAATTTTGTTTCCAATACCTGGTATATTTTCAACTACCTCTGGAATAATATGTTGCTTCCTTCCAGGTTAGTTTGCGTACAGTAGGGATGGTCTTTGGTTTTGTTCCGGTGTTCATAGGTTCTTCGCTCGTCTTTGCTTTGGCTATTTCTGCAAAGTTTCTCCGCTATAGTTTCCCTTTTCCAAATATATTTAGTCTCTGATGCATTGGATGGTCTGTCAGTTTTCTGAGTTTCTCTGCTTGCTGTAGGGCTCTGCTGTCTCTTCTATCGGTCAGGGATTGCAGATTTGTAATCTTTTCAAGTTCTACAATGGGCGTTGACTTCATGCCTCCTGTTATAACTCTCATGGCTTGGTTTTGAAGTTTGCTAATTGTATCAAAGTTCGCCTTTCTTGTTGTTGCCCATGCCGCAATGCCATACTCGAGAGCTGGTCTCACTCTTCCAGTCTTCAGTTTCTTCAGTATTATTTCGTCTGCTCCCCAGCTTGTGCCAGCAAGTTTCCTCATGATTGTGATTCTTTGTCTTGCTCTCATTCGTTTTCTCTCGATCTGACTTTTCCATGTCATGCGCCGGTCAAATGTGACGCCCAAGTAGTTTGGGTTGTTGTTTAGCCGTAGATATTTGCCATTACGACTTATTTTGTCCACATTTCTGGTCCACATAGCCAGATCGTCTGCAAACATGGAGCTATAGGTCTCTTCTTGGTATATTCTTTATGATGTTGTTTATATACACCAGAAAAAGTGTGGGTGACAGTACTCCCCCTTGGGGTACTCCTTGCTCCAGTGTCACCTTTTTGCACACCTGCCATTGTACTTAGACTATGACTGTTCTGTTTTTGAGGTAGCGGCTGATCCATATGTACATTTTTCCAGATACTTCACTTCTTCGTAGCTTGACTTTAAGTCTCTCTTTCCACACCTTGTCAAATGCCTTCTCTAAATCCACCCAAACCGCTACTGTATGCTTCTTCTCTTGGTAAGCATACTCTATTTCCTGTGCTATGAGAGTGATCTGGTCCTCAGTGGATCTGTGTTGTCTAAATCCTGCTTGCTGTGGAATTAGTATGTGTTTTGCTTCCGGGTGCCACATCAGTCTGGTGTTAACATGCGCTCCATCAGTTTACCTACACAGCTCAGTAGACTGATAGGCCTGTATCCATTTGGATCTATTCTATATTTTTCTTTCTTTGGTACTGGTATAAGTACAGCATCTTTCCATGCCTGCGGTACAATTCCCCTTTTCCAGCTTTGGTTCAGGACTGACAGTAACTTCCTCTTTGCTGTTTGGCCCAGCCCCATCAGCATTTATTTTGTTACCCCATCTTTTCCGGGCGATTTCTTTTTCTTTAAAGTTCTCATGTCCTCATTCATTTCATTCATTGCCTTAGCACTATAACAACAAAGCAATAACAGCCGGTAGTCTTGCTATAGCAGATTACCTGACCATCTACTTCTACGATCAGCTGATGCTATACTTAAAAGCCGGTGAGGTTCACGAAAGATATTGTGCGTTTCAGGTCTTCGCCGGTCTTCCACAGTTTTTCTAGTATGTTGGCTCCCCCGGGTCAGACTGCATAAGTGGGACAGCCTTCAGAATATCTTCTAGATGCTCCACAATAGCATGTGGCGGTGTTTCTAAAATCCATTCTGTGGAGGCGAACTTTTAGTTTGCAATGTCTTTGAAGAGTCTGGAGATCTTTGTCAAATCTTTGGTTTAATTTTTTTGTCTGTCTTTTTTTTTGCATCGTACCGATATGAAGTGTGGACCATCACTCACGTACTTAAGAAAAGGATTGAATCTTCTAAACTAAAATGTTATAGAAGAGTGTTCAAAATGATATTGAAGCCATGGAGAAGATGCCGTGGAAAAGGAAAAATTCATAAATCCTAAACGAACTGGATATCAAGGACAATTGGTTAGTAAACAACATATTGTCTAGAAAGCTCAAATATTTGAGAGACATCAAGCGCCATAATGACCTGACTAGAAAGCTACTAGAGAGTTTGGTGCCTGGAAAGCGGGACAGAAGCAGACCAAGGAAAATATGGACACTAGACATCACGGAGGTCCTGAAGATGATAGCGACAAAGGCGGGAGTTCTGGCTAGACATCGATAGTCTTACAGATCGGCTGTTGTGAGAGTGACGTTCTGCAAAGGCCATGCTACATGATGATGATAATCATTCTTTGTGCTCGCCTCTCCATTCTGTCTTCATATTTCGTTTCATGAGTGTTTATGTTTCTTTATAGCTCTGTGGACGGCGAGTCTGCATGTCACCACTTCCGGCTTTGGTTAGCTCATCTGCTTGAATACTTGATCAACTACGAAGTGAAAAAAGCAATAAAAATAAAAGACAATACGTTGTAAAGTGCCAGGCCACAATAGACTGAGGTACCACCTATTCAACAAATTAAAGATAGGTGGTACCGACGAATGCCCGTGCGGTACCGGTAAAATGACCGCTGAACATCTGCTGCAGAACTGCCCGACATACGAGGATCAGAGAGAGCAGATGTGGCCATCACCAGTGGAACTGCAAGACAAGCTCTATGGCAGTGTCGACAGCCTCAGGATGACCGCCGTTTTTTTCGAAAAAATAATGGTTACTGTCTGACTGCGTACGATGAAGAAGAAGAAAGAAGAAGTAAAGTGCCAGGAAGAACACCTACAAAATACCAACAAATGATGGATACTACCAACTGTCCAGAAAAGTACTTGGTTATAGTACTTGGTTATGGTACTTGTCTCCGAAATGGCAACAATACAATGAGACACCACTTGAACATCACATTCAAGATACTTACCACCAGACTGTTACTGCGACCTGGAACACCCTACATCAGCACGTGTACTTCAAGACTGGCTCTCCCCCCCCCCCCCCCTCAGCACACATACTTGAGGAGAAGAATGTGGCCCGAGTCGACTCCCCTCGAGGAGAAACTGTACGACTGTGTTGAAACCCTGAAAAAAACAGCAACATTTATCGTGGAATCCTGATTTCCAGTCTAAACTAGCAATGATCGCAGAAAAACAAATTATTATTGTTTTGTATCATTTATGACTGAATCATTTTCAAGTCGCTTTACAGTGTCTCGGCTTAGTCGGAGTTTCAACGGAACTTATGACGTCAAAGGTATTCATAATTTGAACCATTTGTGTTTGCTCGAACCCATAACATTCACGAGATCTGCTTTAGTAAACGTCTATAGTGCTTGTGTCTAGAGTCAGAAAGGCTCGTGTTCGGTTTTATAAAGCAGCCTGACCAACTGCCCATGTGCGTTTACAACGCACGACGTTCGGTTTCCGTAACCGTGGCAAACTGAGGACTAGATGGATAGGAAATGTTGCAGATATCCTATGTCATCGTGGCATGACGACTACTTCAGCGACGCGTCTGGCCCTGGACAGAAAACAACGGCTTCCCACGTCGCCTAACGGAACAAGTGGATCAGACAAGACACTCCATTCTGCCTTGCGGTACATCTTTATCCATCTTATATCTATGAAACTCTTGCAGGAGGAAACAGACCCTTACAATAAAATGCGTGACGTAGTCGAATGCATTGCGCCGACAGGCGCAAAATAATAACTTAGTGCAACACACACCGCGTGAAATAAGACGAACGAAACATTTTACAAAATAGTTAAAAATCTATGAAACGCAAGACGGAGAGTGCTTCTTGAACCCGACACAGCAACGTTGCAAGCTGTCAGTCATGTCGTAAGAAACACTTAAAAATAGTTGGGCATGGGACTGGCTAATCCATTCTGTAGAAATGTTAGGCCATAAAGACTTCAATAGATAAAGGAAAGTCAAAACTTGATTTCTTGACAGGTGTTTGTTGAAGATCTCTGCTCCACAGATGGCTGTAAAGGTGTTGATTGATTTAAAACAATCAAAGGGACTAGCTACCTTATCTATGAAACTAAGAAAATAGCCCCATAATTAAATGAGGAGGACAATTAGCCACTCTTTCTGAAGAAGCCACATAATACAACCAGGAGGAGAACTTGCCACCATTTCTGAAGAAGCCACATAATACAACAAGGACGAAAACTAGCCACTGTAATCACAATATGCACATAATACAACCAGGAGGAGAACTAGCCACCTTATCCACAAAATCCCCATAATACAACCAGGATGTGAACTAGCGACCTTATCTAAAAATCCACATAATACAACCAGGAAAAGCGCTATCCACTTTATCCACAAAATCCACATAATGCATCCAGAAGAACTAGACACCTTATCTAAAAATGCACATAATACAACCAATGAGGAAAACTAGCCACCTTATCTAAAAAAAACAAACATAATACAATCATCAGCATCTTCATCATGTATCCCTCTGGTTCCCCTTGGAGCATATGACCTAAACAGTAGCTCTCCATGTGTTCCTTTTCCATGCCTTCTTCTTCAGTTCCACCAATGAGACTCCGATTGAATTGACTTCTTTCTCGAATTTTCGTCATCAGGTGTTTCTTGGTCGCCTCACTTGACTCTTTCCTGGTGGACTCCAATCTAGCGCATGCCTGGTTATATTATCCAGCTTCTTTGTTAGAATGCATCATATCCATCTTCATCCTCTCGACTCAATGTTTCAGGCTCTATTGGTGAACGCGACTTTCTTTCCAACATTTCTTTGTTTTTGGCGGGATTTTTTTTTTTTTTTTTTTTTTTTTTCATTTTGTGATTGCCTTATTTCTCTTTTCCCAAAGGCGATGTACGTTGTACTATGTAATTATTCAGCGCCTGTAGGCCCAGTGCATCCGACTTCGGCATGCATTTTATGTTAGGGTCTGCTTCCTCCTGCATTTTCTAAGGGTTTGCTTCCCTGGGATAATGGCTGGTGTCCTCATTTGGATTGAACCTAGCACCATATATCTGTGTTTAACTTCATCTCTGGTCAAATGACACGAAGTAAGCGTAGAAAACACTTTATTAATGAAGGTCTGCAGTTTGGATGGAATACATATCCCAGAGCCGGCTATATCTTCTTTTCTTCTTCTTCGTCCATCCTCAGATCAAAGTCCCGGTTTCTCTTACAAAGGACACCGTTGTTTTAAGGCTCTTTTATATCCATACAGCTTTTGTCTCATATCTATCTTGGAAGACCAGTATTGTTCTCTCTTCCTGCGTGAGCATGCAGCTTTGTAGAATGTGTTCCACTGTTATGGTATGCTCCCCACAAGGACACCTGCCATCTGTCCAAATTCTCAATTTTGGGGGAAAAGTACCCTTGAGACAGTTATTTTGGGGAAAAAGTACCCTTGAGACAGTTATGCCCAGTTCTCCGTCTGAAGTTGATGGCCTGCTCTTCTCTAGTTAAGTTAAACTAGCTGCCTTCTTTTCGGATGTTGGAGAGGGGCGGGGGGGGGGGGGGGGTTTGCGGTGAGGGTGGGGGCTGGGGGGTGGGGGGTTGGTCAGCCATTGTCCCATGAAGTTGATCTTGAAATTACGGTCTTAGCATCAGTATATATGATACTCAGGTCTGTTTGTGGGGAGTCTTCTCCGCGCTTTGCTAGTTTGTCTGCAGCTTCATTCCCTTTAATATTGCAGTGGGATGAGATCCACTGTATCTTCTTCTTCTTCTTCATCGTACGCAGTCAGACAGTAACCATTATTTTTTCGAAAAAAAACAGCCGTCATCCTGAGGCTGTCGACACTGCCGTAGAGCTTGTCTAGTGTTGCCACTGGTGATGGCCACATCTGCTCTCTCTGATCCTCGTATGTCGGGCAGTTTTGCAGCAAATGCTCAGCGGTCATTTCCCCGGTACCACACGGGCATTCGTCGGTGCCACCTATCTTCAATTTGTTGACTAGGTGGTACCTCAGTCTATTGTGGCCAGTGCGAAGTCTGATGACCACGACCTGCTCTCTTCTGTTCAACTGGTAATAGGCATCGTTTTTGGTGAAGCCAGTATGTTCGGTTTCCCATTTGGTCATGTATCTAGCTCTAATAAGCCGTTTTGACTCTTCGTATGTCATACTAGTATCGGATCCACTGTATGACCAACCTTATGTGTTCTGCTGAGAACTGAATCAGGGAGTAAATACAGCAGACCCGGCCATATAGGAGAGCCGATTTTCTATTCTTCTGTAAACATCATCATCAGGTGCCTTGCTAGACCTCCAACTTCTTTTATGACGTGTGTTGTTTACCAAATCTATTGTTGATTGCCGCCCGTGCCATTCTCTCAGGCTGCCCAACATCATATCTCTCTCTCTCTCTGCTTTCCGCTCTCTCTCTTTTATGTTATCTTTTCCGTTGTCACAACGTACTCCAAACTGTCACTTTTAATAACATGCCGAAAAAAGGATGACTCTCTTATCCCAATCTATGCAATGAGTTGTCTTTGTGCTTGTGCCGCTTCGAGTACTGTATCATTAGTCTTCTTTGTCCTTGTGCCGATTCGAGTACTGTATCATTAGTCTTCTTTGTGCTTGTGCCGCTTGGAGTACTGTATCATTAGTCTTCTTTGTGCTTGTGCCGCTTGGAGTACTGTATCATTAGTCTTCTTTGTCCTTGTGCCGCTTCGAGTACTGTATCATTAGTCTTCTTTGTGCTTGTGCCGCTTGGAGTACTGTATCATTAGTCTTCTTTGTGCTTGTGCCGCTTGGAGTACTGTATCATTAGTCTTCTTTGTCCTTGTGCCGCTTCGAGTACTGTATCATTAGTCTTCTTTGTGCTTGTGCCGCTTCGAGTACTGTATCATTAGTCTTCTTTGTGCTTGTGCCGCTTGGAGTACTGTATCATTAGTCTTCTTTGTCCTTGTGCCGCTTCGAGTACTGTATCAGTAGTCTTCTTTGTCCTTGTGCCGCTTCGAGTACTGTATCATTAGTCTTCTTTGTCCTTGTGCCGCTTCGAGTACTGTATCATTAGTCTTTTTTGTCTTTGTGCCGCTTCGAGTACTGTATCATTAGTCTTCTTTGTGCTTGTGCCGCTTCGAGTACTGTATCATTAGTCTTCTTTGTGCTTGTGACGCTTCGAGTACTGTATCATTAGTCGTCTTTGTGCTTGTGCCGCTTCGAGTACTGTATCATTAGTCTTCTTTGTGCTTGTGCCGCTTCGAGTACTGTATCATTATTCTTCCTTCCAGTCTATGGGATCCGCAGTATTATTCTGTAAAACCACATTTCCGTTGCTTCAAAAGATATGTGCTCCTGCTATCTGAATGCCCATGATCTGTAAAGATCCGACACAACTATTCAACCACCTGTGTGTCTCCACACTTGATAACAGGTAGACACAGCCAAGACCTCTACACCCTAGTGGAAGGAAAAACATCAACTACACTTTTTTTATAAACTAAGCAGCCTAATCTTATTATCCACGAAAAATACTGAATAGTTATATATTGGGCGAAGAGATTTGATATCCCATCTGGCCTTGTTAATCCGGCTGTTAACATCTTGAACTGTTACTTCGTCTTTAATAATGAAGTCTATCGGACAACACTCCTGACATAAGTTCCTTCTATAGAACTACACGTAACATCTCGTGATTACACTTCAGCTACCACACCTCATTCTTCTACAGATCATCTGCAGATATTCTTTGGTCTCGCTGTTTTTTCCTTCCACGTTGGTTCCAACCCAGCGCATATCTACTTATGTTGTTAGATTATTAACAATGTACTGCTGTTTCGTCATTAAATTTGGATTGTGCAAATTGAGTACGTGACGTATGTGAAAGTCAGATGTTATAAAGTACACAGACACTTTATGTTAATTTGATTTTGTATTCTCCAATGCATGGGCTTCCCGAGTTGATTTCGGGACCCCTTACTGCTAGGACGGAAAAGTACAATTGAACATATATGCATGTCGTTAAATATGACTAAAGAAGGTTATGTGTGGGGTAAGCAAGCACTTCCGGCAAACCCGTTTACTTCATACATCCTTACTGTAAAAAAAACGTATTTTGACGCAGGTTTCCTGAAGGAAGCTAACTGTAGTGGTGCTCCTATGCTCCAACTGGAGGAGAAAAGGGGCACGAGTAATGTATAAATCATGATATGTATGTGTTCTTTGCGTTCAGGATCTTTGGTCATCCTATATCTGCAGGTCAGTCGCATGATGAAGTCTGTAGTCTTGACCAGGTCGGAGAGGCTGTCTCACAGCTTCGGTGTCAGCTCCGCACGCTCTGGTCAAGTCTGGTATCTCATTTCCCTACAGAGTGGGCATTCCTGTAGAATGTGTTTAGGATGCTAGACCCCTGTTCCAGATGTGCATTCATATGTGTGTGAGATATGTAATCGGTTTAGATGTTCTAGTAGTCTGTAGTGACCAGTTCTCAGGCGAAATAAAGAAGTTTGTTGGGTTTAAAAAAAAAGAATTATGTATTTATGTATTAACAGTGTTTACATTCATGAACATAATATGAGAACGGACTTGAGTATCATAAAGACAGAGCAAAAGAGGCTCCAGTCCACCCAGTTATATATTGGTATATAATATAGTGTTGTGGAGAGCAAGACACAGAGGTATAGAGATATCACATTTAACAAATGATGAGAAATCAATAATGAAGCCTGTAACACTTCATCTTTGACGACTATGTCTACTCAGATACTTCCTTTGTAACTGAACCTAATCGCTTCCTTTTTGCCCTAGATCATAGACTATTTGTATTCGTTGTGGTTAAGGCCTTCCCCCGCGTCGAGAAGCCAGCTCAACAGTGAAATACTTCTTCGTGTTAAAAGCTCAACAGTGAAATACTTCTTCGTGTTAAAAGCTCAACAGAGCTGAACATGTTGTAATCTGTCGACCTATTTTTAAAAAAAAAATTTTTTCGTTCGCCTTATTTCTCTAATTCTCCAGGCGGTGTGCGTTGCACTGTGGTTTTTATTTTAGGCCTGCCGGCGCAGTGCATCCGACTTCAGCATGCATTTTATGTAAGAGTCTGCATCCTCCTGCATTTTCTCAGGGTTTGCTTCCCCGGGGTAACAGCCGGTGCTGTGATGGGGATCGAACCCAGCACCTTCGGATTGTGAGCCGTGCCACTTATCCACTAGGCCACGCCGTCACTTTGTCGACCTATATAGACCACATCAGTTTGAGATCACATTTATACAATAAGCTTCAGAGGTGGGACTATGGCACCAAGAACTGCTACAATAGTCATCTGTGAAAACAAGAACAATCCTAGAGACAAGATAGTTTCTACTTACAGATTCCCTATCAGTCGTAATGGTCTTCATAAATCAATAAAGCAATGAATTGGACAACTTGTCTTTTTTGAGATATTAGTGAATTCAAGCTAGAGAATGAGTGGTCTCGAAGTAAGACGTCGACCTCGAGTGCTGGAGGTTGCGGGTTCAAATTATGGTGGTGACAAGATTTTTCACGTGGTCAGGTCAGGTCATCCCGTAACGTGTGAGGTCGTTGGGGCGCACATGAAGACATCCTCACAACACCACGCCACCCTTCTCTGTCAGCGGCCGCTGCCTATGACTCTTCTGCTCGGAGATTGGTCCATTCTTTTATGTTGTCCTCCCATCTCGTTTCGGCGTCTTCGTCGTCTGCCATGCACCTTTTTGTGGAGGATTGTATTTCACGTGGACTTTCTGATATTTCCCTGGATCTCTGGGTAGTAGAGATCGGACACCCGTGTTCAGTGTCGTGCACGTTAAAAATTTATCGGCAGTTAGAAATCAAAAAGACTAGGCTCAACGGCCGCTGTACGAGCAAAATTGAAAATGATGTTAAAAATCTATCCAGTATATTATAAAATCCTTGGCACTGCTACAGGGTTCGTCCATTGTGCTGAGATTCTCCAAACATACGGAGAAGAACAAAAGCACTTATGGGTTAAACCATTTGCAAAGACCTTGATTCTTCAACTAAACTAAACTAGCAGGCTAGTATTTCTACAGATTGAAAACTCAGTGGATTTCTGCACGCTCTAAGATACAGGGAAATGAGGAACACTGATCGAGGTGGCAGAAGGCAAACCACAAATTTAAGAAACGTACTACATATTAAAAGGTGCTGGGTTCGATCCCCATCACAGCACCGGCCGTTACCCCAGGGAAGCAAACCGTTAAAAAATGCATAAGGAAGCAGGCTCTTACATAAAATGCATGCTGAAGTCGAATGCTCTAGGCCGATTAGCGCAAAAATTAAAAAACCACAGTGCAACCAACGTACACCGCATTGGGAATAGAGAGAAAAAAAAATGCAGTAATGAAGACAATGATTAACTTCAATGACAAATGTCTCAAAGATCACGAATGATCTGATATAGGAGACGCGTAGCACTCTTTGCCAAGAAAAGATCAAGTGACGATATTCAGACTGCGAAAAATCCATTAAAGACTGACAAATCATCTGTTCACAATAATTTAGATACATAGACATGTATCTACGTTGGGAGAGCAATCAACTGGTGAGATTTGTTCTGGAGATTTGCTGACTCGACTAGAGAAGCAGATTGACTACATCACCCTCCCCCGCCCCCACCCAACTGCGAGATAAACTGTATGGCGACTAGAATATATTGAGACGGACCGCCTGGTTTATGACTCATTATCTGCCATTCAAGCTCTGGAAAATGGTGATTTTTGTAGTCACTTACCAAAATGTCCCTAGATTCCAACCAACTTCTCACATCACATGAAGTGAGAATAGTTATACAATGGATGCGTGGTCCCTCAAATACACTTGTCAATGACAAGACAGCTAGACTTAATAAGAAGGGGTTGTCAAGAACAACAATACACACAAACAACCCTACAGACAGTCAAACAACTACTGAAGACTGCGAACAAAGAGGCTTGGCTGTATGGATAGAAAATGAGAAATACTGGAAGAGAAATCCACAAACATATGGCCATCCCAAATCCCAAAGACAACATCAACCTTCTGAAAAGGAGAGACCAACGCACCATTTTCCGACTTCGCAATTAACACATGCAACTTAACAGTCATTAGAACAGAAATCTAATCAGAACATACTCCAGAGTGCCGGCTGTGCACACATCCCTTTGAAACTGTTGAACATCATCTTTTGGAATGTCCAGCGCTTGCCGGTGTTAGGAAAGAGCTTCTTCCTCCGAGGCCAGACAAATTGAATACTTTGTTCGAAACTAAACAACAGCTTACAAACACTTGCAGATACCACTATATGGCATTGGGTCAAAGGGCAGGAGCCCATAGGCCAATGGATCAATAACCAACCAACCATGAGGAAAACAGCGGCGATTATTTAAGAGCGAACGACGAAAAAGACATACAATTTCTCTGCTGAAGATCTGCTACAAAGGCGGTCGGTCAACCTGCGAGTAAGGGCGCTCCCTCCTTTGGTCGAAAAGGGATCGGACACATTTGTGATTTCTTCCCATACTGAGAAGGAAAGCCACAGGACCACCAAAACGTGTATCGAGAATTCCCAAGAGCTAGTAGCTCGGGCATGCTGATGTGAAGAAGAAGAAAAAGAAGAAAAAGAAATAGAAAGAGAAGAAAAAGGAAAAAAATAGGAAGAAAAAGAAATTGTACAATAACAACGTCTCAAAGAGTACGCAATAGAAAAAATTGAACGAGAAATAGAAGGAGAAGAAGAAGTAGATAACGAAGACGAAGAAGGAGATGAAGAAAAGAAGAAAAAGAATGAAAATTCGAAGATAAAGAACAGAATAAAAATAAAACAAGAAGAGGAAGAAGAAGAAGAAGAAGAAGAAGAAGAAGTAAAAGAAGGAGATGGCCAATTAATTGGAGAATGTTATTTGCATCGGGAGACGTTTTGTTTTCCGAGGCTTACGAAGAGAGCATGGACAAGCTAGAAGATAGAAAAGTTGGAGAGTAATTGAAGTCGCCGTTCTTCAAAGTATTAGTATCCATTACATCATTTTTATTCTGATGCAATTACATACGTGTTGGGATGACGAGATACAGATCTCACATAGCAAGGAAATGAAAAAGAAACTGGTTGTATACAGACTCTGCAGAGTCTTCTAAACCAGTATACAGACGTTAAGTTAAGTTAAGTTATAGCCAGACAAACAGTGGAGAAGGGAAGTCGAGATAAACGTTAAAAACGGAAGGACAGAGGTGCAGGACGTGGACATGATGACGTTGTTGTTGTTGTTGAATGCAAACAATTAGAGGATTACTCTTTTGTGTGCTATGTAAAAGGACATTACGGGGCGGGTTGTCGGAGCTTTCCTTGCATCCCGAGCGGGGTGATGAAAGTGGACCGGAGTTCCCCATACGGTTGTGCTATGCTTGGCTTTATCTGCGTGTCGCTCACTACTACAGGGATCACGTCGATCCCTCACCTCGTTAGCCAGGTTTGCCCTGAAAACAACCCGTTTTCAGGAAAGGCTACGGGGAAATTGAGGTGACGGTCTTGGCCAGTGTATTTTGTCTGACACAGACTAGCATGTCTGATAAAGATGTTTTGTCTGACCCTGACTAGCATGTCTGATAAAGATGTTTTGTCTGACCTTGACTAGCATGTCTGATAAAGATGTTTTTCTTGACCCAGACTAGCATGTCTGATAAAGATGTTTTGCCTGACCCTGACTAGCATGTCTGATAAAGATGTTTTGCTTGACCAAGACTAGCATGTCTGATAAAGATGTTTTGCTTGACCCTGACTAGCATGTCTGATAAAGATGTTTTGCTTGACCCAGACTAGCATGTCTGATAAAGAGTTTTTGCTTGACCCTGACTAGCATGTCTGATAAAGATGTTTTGCTTGACCCAGACGTATGTCTGATAAGTATGTTTTGCTTGACCCTGACTAGCATGTCTGATAAAGATGTTTTGCTTGACCCTGACTAGCATGTCTGATAAAGATGTTTTGCTTGACTAAGACTAGCATGTCTGATAAGTATGTTTTGCCTAACCCTGACGTATTTCTGATAAGTATGTTTTGCCTGACCCTGACTAGCATGTCTGATAAGTATGTTTTGCCTAACCCTGACGTATGTCTGATAAGTATGTTTTGCCTGACCCTGACGTATTTCTGATAAGTATGTTTTGCCTGACCCTGACTAGCATGTCTGATAAGTATGTTTTGTCTGACTCTGACTAGCATATCTGATAAGTATGTTTTGTCTGACCATGACTAGCATGTCTGATAAGTATGTTTTGTCTGACTCTGACTAGCATGTCCGATAAGTATGTTTTGTCTGACTCTGACTAGCATGTCTGATTAGTTTGTTTTATCTGACCAGACGTTAGCCCTTCTTCCCGAAATGATGACGCATGACAAGAATTCATGACGAGTATTTGTTGAGGACCTATACTCCACAGGGAGCTAAAAGGATTTGACTAATTGGCTTCAGCTTGGTCCCTTACACAAAGTGTGTATTAATGCACTAATGTCCGCTATTACAGTGGTGGTTTCTGCCGTAATCCCTGGTATAAAGCGAGGTTGCTGACATCATCCAGGACCGATTTAAATATCATTTTTTTGTGTGCAAATTCTTAGAAGATTACAGTGGAGTTACTCAGAGCTTCGCGGATTACTTTCGGGGCAGAATCTGCTATGGGACTACTTTTCTCATTAATTTTAACCTTAGCACGCAGTTTCATTGTCTTTACTCCTCCTTTCATTCTCTGCCTGCATGTCACCTTACATTAGCATGCACCATTACTGTATTATTTCCAATGTACATGTTCATTTGTATATCTGATTAACGCAAAGTAGATTGGCGTTAAGGACATTACAAACTAGCAATGCAATGTGACATTTACAATAAAGGCATTTTACATTTCAACAGCGTTTGAAGTATATTTATTCTAGAATTTCAAGATGTTTACAGTATGTATGTATGAATATTTAATAGAAAAATAGTTCACTTTTGTTTGTTATATGTACTGCACACATTTGACGATTATAAGAAAAGAAATAGAAACCAAAATTTTCATACAAAACCATATGGGCAAATGTCTCTGATATTACTAAATAAACGTGACAGGGGATATATGGAGACCGCTTTAGATCACAATATTTCAAACAACATAGGACATTAACAAAAATAAATGAAAAATCGTAAAAAAACAGAGATTAAATTTTCCAGCAAAATGCTTTGAGTAACAAGAATGTATAGATTCAGAAACAAAGATATTAGGAGACAAGTCGATACAACACCAGTGCTAGACCTCATCAAGAGACAAGTAGGTACAACACCAGTGCTAGACTTCATTAAGAGACAAGTAGGTACAACACCAGTGCTAGACCTCATCAAGAGACAAGTAGGTACAACACCAGTGCTAGACTTCATCAAGAGACAAGTAGGTACAACACCAGTGCTAGACTTCATCAAGAGACAAGTAGGTACAACACCAGTGCTAGACCTCATCAAGAGACAAGTAGGTACAACACCAGTGCTAGACTTCATCAAGAGACAAGTAGGTACAACACCAGTGCTAGACTTCATCAAGAGACAAGTAGGTACAACACCAGTGCTAGACCTCATCAAGAGACAGCAGACCAAATAGTACAGCCACGTGACACGACAAACACCAGATAACATCCCTCAGTAAGCAATGCTTTACTAATCAAAGGGCTGACAACCGAAATGATGGATAGCAGAAATAACAGAAGCAGTAAAGCTCCCGATGTACGAAGAGTATAACAGGGTCCGGTCAAGAAATATCTTCATATCCTGAAGCTGAAAGGCATGGGCAGGACAAAAGCAAAAAGAAGAGGCGTCTTCTTCTTCTTCTTCGTTCATCCTCAGATCAAGGTTCCGGTTTCTCTTATAAAGGACACCGTTGTTTGTTAGGCTGTTCGTCTCCATACAGCTTTTGTCTCATATCTGTCTCACGAGGCCAGTATGGTTATCTTTTCCTGCGTGAGTGTGCAGCTTTGCAGGATGTGTTCCACGGTCATGATATGCCCCCCCCCCCCCGACATGGGCACCTGTAATATGTCCCAATCCTCATTTTATTGTAAAGATGACTCTTGAGTCTATTATGCCCAGTTCTCAGCCTGAAGATGATGACTTGCTCTTCTCTAGTTAAGTTAGAGTAACTGTCTTCTTTTCGGAAGTTGGGGTGTTGATCAGCTCATTTCACCCTGAAGTTGGCTTTAATTATGGTCTTGGCCTCATTATATGTGATACTCAGCTCTGTTTGTGGGGATGCTCTTCCACTCTTTGCTAGTTTGTCTGCAGCTTCATTGCCTTCAATATTTCAGTGAGATAGGATCCACTGTATGACCAACCTTGGATGTTCTGCTGAGAGCTGTGTCAGGGAGAACTTACATTGCTCGAGATTTTCATCTTTGTGTTGTTTTAGCGCTGCTATTACTGACGCGGCATCAGTCAGGAATGCTGTGTTTTCTTGGTGGATATCTTTATATTGGGTTACAAGCTCAGCTGCGGCCTTCAGTGCCTCTGCTTCTGCACGGAAATTATTGGAATATGTTCCCGTTGTTAATTCTCGTGTTTTTTCTTCTCCATTCCTTAGTCTTCTTCTTCTGCGTTCGTTCTCAATCTCCCGCTACCAAACCCTGAAAGGGCTTAAGTAGCAGAATGTAGTCCAGAGAACGGAATGCCTTGTGTCGTAGTTTACAGCTTGACTGCGATATTTGCACCTTTCGGACCAACACATCCGACTTCAGCAAGCATTATTTGAGTACCGGGTTAGCATTCCCTCTTCGATCTTTTCTCCTTAGCCAGTTTGCCCTGTTGCATCCTGTTATCCAGGATCACCGCGTGGAGGTGTAGAAGGGTCTTGGCAGCTCTGGTTCGCTGGCCCTGACGCTAGCAGTCTGCTGTGGATCGCTGACCACTGCAGCTCATGCGCTGCTCAGCGTCCTGATCCCATTCCTTAGTCTGTAATATACCCCTCCACCTCCATTGGATGTGGCTTTGTTAGATGAGCCATCTGTGTATACGTGAGACGCGTTTGAGTAGCAGTGTGATTGAGAGCTTTCCTCTCAGGATATAGGCACAAGGTTTGAAATATTTTCTCGACCCGCCCCAGTCGCCGCATATCTCAATGGGCACCTGCTGTTAGGGAAGAAGAAGATATCGATAAATGGAAACGGTCACCCCACTACATTGTAACCTACACATTGAAATCTCTTACACTTCATCCCCAATGGGAGTTTAATTTATGGGATTATATAGCAAGAAGTAATCCGCATCAAGAGGAGCCTTACGTTTTACTTGGCTACCATTCTATGCAACGAGCCTATGCCTACTTTAGATAGGTCATCTGACTCACCGAGAAAAATCCCTTTGAAACGTAACATTCCAAGGCCGTCTAAATAACGTAACTCATGTTGTGCCAAGGTTTATAATCAGTACATGCTCCACATAGACAAATAAAGTAAATTCATGGTACAAAACACAACAAATCACTGTTGAGAGTGATCCTTTCACAGAACCCTGCCCTAAAACCAACTGATATCCATCATTGTTTCCCAAACACGCTAGTATAACTTCACTGATAGCTGACATATGCATGTTCCGTTATTTAGTCAGCTTTAGAACGGGACGTTTCAAAGAGATTTATATGTGAGTCAAAAGGCCTGTATCTACAGTAGACTGTGAATGAACAGCATAAATGTGTTAATGTACGAGAAAATGCATTATTCATGCACGTTTGGCCCGTTCCCAAGAGAAGTGTTTGATATTAAATAATAGTTCACCTGCAAGTTCAATAGTTTAATATATTCCATCATTTGCCACTGATGCGTCAAGACCTATATATGTGAGACTGGTTTGGAATTCCGCGTTCACTTCCCACAACACTTCAATGACGTCTAACAAAAATATTGGTTCCCCGGTCTCTATCCATTTCAATGTTCACTGGTATCATGGGAACGATGCCATTAGTCACTGGGATAGTCTCTTGCTCCTCTCAACATCAGTATCGATTCGAGCAGGAGAAAATATGCACTCCTTTCATCCTCACAGAATTAATGCATTTCATTAATTTCAGTAGGTTCGTTTGTGATATCATCTAATTCATTTTCACGCCTTTCTCCCATTGTCTCTTGCATCTCTCATTCTATATATTAATAGACATGTGTATGTGTGTTTATATATATATATATATATATATATATATATATATATATGTATACGATACATGTGTGTATCTGCGTATGTCAATGTGGATATGAATGTCTCTATGTAATTACACAAAAACTATTCAGATGTCATCTTACACTTTTCATGGGCGAATTTTCAAATTTCCCTTTCGTACTGTTATGATTGTCCTAGCTGATTTTCTGAAATCGACACAATGATGATATCGATTTTTCTTCTTCTATTTTCTTCTTTTTCTTTTTCTTGTTCTTCGTTATCTCCTTCTTCTTCTTCTTCTTCTTCATCTTCGGTGATCGTCCTGAAATGGATGTTGTAAAGTTGTGTTGTAGTTTAAAACAAGGCTGCGGTATCTGCGAAATTTGACCAGGCATATCAGATTTCAGCTGGACGTTTTGCGTACTGGATTTGTCTTTCCACCGCGATCCCTTTCCCTTGACCAGACTGACTTGTGCAGCCAGTTTCGAAGAGGCGGAAAAGGTGTCTTGGTCAGAAAACCAAAAAAAGGACAAGACAAGCAAGGAAAGCTATAGGCCAATAAGCCTTCTCAGCTGTGTTGGAAAAGTCATGGAAAAAATGGTAAACGCAAGATTAATAAATCATCTGGAAAAAAACCCATCTCCTACTCAATTCACAGTCAGCCTTTATGAAAAACCGCAACATAGAAGACCAACTAGTGTACCTAGCCCAAGAAATAGAAAATGCATTCCAAGGTAAGGAAAAAGTACTTGCGGTCTTTGTGGATATGGCAAAAGCTTTTGACAAGGTATGGAGAGAAGGACTCCTCCTAAAACTATTAAACAACAAAATAGAAGGGAGAATGTACAGCTGGATACAAGACTTCCTCCGATACAGAACAGCAAGAGTCAAATTAGATGGATCACTGAGCCATATAATAACTCTTCACAGGGAGGAGTCATCTCTCCTATCCTCTTTATTATGTTCATAAACGACAAAGCGAGAAAACTCCCAAAGAAAGTATCCAGTGCCCTACACGCTGACGACTTCGCAATGTGGAGTGCTGCAGAAAAACTACCAACAGCTGAAAATAGAATGCAGACAGCACTGGACACTGTTAGAAAATGGGTTACAGATTGGGGATTGCAGATTAACATCTCAAAGACAGTTACAACATGCTTCTCACTGTCCAACACCAATGAAGTAACACAACTTATTCTAAATGGCAAAGAGCTTGTACAAGAAAATACCCCTGTGTATCTCGGAGTTAAAATGGACAAGAGACTCACATAGAGGGAACACGTACAGGAGATAGAACAGAAAGCAGCCAGAAAACTATCCCTCATGAAGAAGCTGGCCGGAACAAGCTGGGGTGCAAATAGCAACATCCTCAAAAATGTATAGACTGGCACAGTCAGGACAGTACTTGAATACGGCATGACAGCCTGGACCACAGCATCAAAAACAATCACAGAAAGTCTAACCAAAATTCAATATTCACGCTTAAGGATAATAACAGGAGCAATGAAGACTACACCAATCCAGAAAATGGAAACATACACAAATATAAGACCCCTAAATACTAGACGAGAGGAAATAGTGCTGACACATAGTGAAAAGATGCTACGCATACCTGATCATCCCATACATATCAAACTAAAACACCCAGTTAAAAATAGGCTCAAGAGAACCAGCTTCATCCATATATCAAATCACCTACATCAAAAATATGGAGAACTAATTCCTAACCAACCTACAGAAATATAAATGCCTTTTAACTATGAAGAGCCAAGCTGCAACATAAAAAACTTCCAAATAAGTACAGAGATCCAAGGAATAAGAAGAAAAGACCAACACAGTGTCTGCGAGCTGAAAATTTTAGCACAAACAATGATTGAGGAGAAATATAATACCAAGGAATGGACACAGGTGTACACAGATGGTTGAGCAGAGGGGGCAGGCCGAAACGGGGGAGGAGGCATATTCATAAGACACACAAGAGGAAATATAACAGAAGAGGTCCTCCGAACAGGAAAGTTTTCCACAAACCTTAGAGCAGAATCGATGGCCCTCCTGCGAGCACTGAATATACTTCAAACAGAAAGGCAACCTCCAACAAAAATAGCTGTATTCACGGAATGCAGAGAACTATTTGAGACAATACAAAAAACAAACAACGAGCCACAGTTATCAGAGATCAGAGCAGAACTGGGAACACTCTAGAGATCCTCAACAATAGCGCTCCAGTGGCTACCTTCCCATTGCGGAAACGAGAGAGCTGATGCTCTGGCAAAAGAGGGCAGCAAAAAGGCACAATTTAATCATCGAATACCATACAGAGAAATCAAGAACATTATCAGAAATCAGTATATACACCACTGGAGAGAAGACAGAAACATAAGCAGTACGCCAGACCCAATTCACCAACTCAAAAGAAATAAACAAACTACCTTATTTCGCCTGAGAACTGGACACTGCAGACTACTAGAACATCTTTATCGGCTGAAGATCTCACACACCGATGAGTGCCCATGTGGAACAGGATGCCACAACCCTGAGCATATTCTACAGAAATGCCCAAACTATAGGGAATTGAGATGCCAGACCTGGCCAGAGGGTGCGGAGCTGAGACGAAAGCTGTGGGGCAGCCGCTCCGACCTGATGAAGACTACAGACTTCATCATGGCGACTGGCCTGCAAATATAGCATGACCAGAAGATTCTGAAAAGCAAAGAAGAAAAGAAGGTGTCCTGGTCAGTTCTGGTTCGCTGACGTTAATACAATATGGGTCTATGTTCACTGCTGTTTCATAATCCATGATATATTCCGACATTTCCTTTCTGCTTTATTTTTGTTACAATAAAGAAACCAATTTATGAGGAAAGACTCAGAAAACCCGTCCTACAGTTTTCAGAGAAGAGAAGAATTCGAGGTGCCCTAATACAGATTTATAATTAAATCAAAGGAACGGATAAATTAGACTATAGCCTGTTTTTCAAAATTGAACCACCTATAAAAACAAGAAGGCATAGCTACAAATTAACTAAAGATAGGTCCATATTAGATATTAGAAAATATTTTTTTAGTCAGAGAGTAATGAATGCTTGGAATGCATTTTAACAGGAAGTTGTGAAGGCAGGGACAATTAATGCATATAAGAATAAATTGGATGCGCGTATCTTTTAAAGCAAGGGAATATAAACTAAACCGGTTGTATAGACACTCTGCAGAGTCTTCTTAACCAGTTAAAGACGTTAAGTTAGGTTAAGTTAAGTGTTAACTATCAATGAATTCCTGCATAAACAACAAACAATTCGTGATATAACAGACAAGATACCACCGCCGCAAAGCTGACATATCTCTGTAACCACCTTGCTATTCCATCATCACCATATTTACTTCAGGAAGATCAGATTATGCTGGATGGCTGATAACAACAATAACAAACACTCATTTGTTCTGCCGATGTCATACGTGAGAACACAAAGGCTGCAGTAATGATGTGACGGTGTAAGTGTCAAGGTGTGACAATGTCACTCATGTGACAGATGTGTGATTCAAGGATTCAGTCAGAAGTGGGATACAGGGATCGACTTGCCACTGTAGGCTAACGGTAGCTTAGAAATAGGAAGGCTAATTGTAGCTTGACAGTAAGCAAGCAAGTGAGAAAGATGGTAACGTCGCAGAGTTTTGTCAGAGGTTAGGTACATTGAACATTTTTAACAAAACCGGTCTGATATATCTTTGTCTGAAAATCGAGTTATGTCAAAGCTGGATGGTCATAATTTATTGTCCCTATTATCGGGATGTTATTTTTTAAGCTTAGGTCGTTTAACATGTGACCATAAAATGCAAAATCTGAGAATAGTTCCCAAGACTTCTAGTTATATTGGTAGTTCGTTTGGCGTGAGGTTTAGGCTTGTCCTTGGCGCAATACCAAGGTGACACTGGTAATTTAGTAGGAGTTTGAACTACCTATTAGTTGGTGACAAGTTGTCACAAGAAGTTGGTAGGGGTTAGGACCCACCCATGCTGTAGTATCCAGATGGCACAGGAAGATGGCATGTGTTGAGCTGCCTATGGTTTGGTGACAAGATGTCACAAGAAGTTGGTAGGGGTTAGGACCCACCCATGCTGTAGTATCCAGATGGCACAGGAAGATGGCGTGTGTTGAGCTGCCTATGGTTTGACAGCAAGATATCCAACTTAAATTTGGTAGGGCTCAAGAAATGGGGAAATTGACGTACAGACAGACAATGCACGCCAAACGAGGATACGAACAACGAACTGGTCCACGAGGTGGGGACAGATATGCCTCACAACCGGTTTCTATGTTGGATATGAGGAGCTTAGATAGGTGCAGGAGAGTCCAAAAAAGGCTGAAACGAAAGACAATACAGTCAGTGCATACCGGATGGTCCCACTATTAATTTCGTACGCATTGCAACGAATGGCAATATGGAACGGACAGTAGACTGACACAGCAAATGAGAGAGATTTGGAAGAGAAGTGGCAGAGACATTCAGTAAGAGCTTTGGTAAAAACTATCTGCGTATTTCACATGTCTGCTCTGGCCTACTGGAAATGACAGCAAACTGATCATTTTCAGTGAGAGTTTTGGTAGAAACTATCTAGGTATTTCACATGTCTGCTCTGACCTGCAGGAAATGACAGCAAACTGATCACATTTAGCCAGAGTTTTGGTCCTTTACCGAATATAATAGTCCATAAAATCCAATATCAGCACAGAATCAAATACGAAACGATTATTCGGTACATAGCAAGACTGATGTCAAAATAAATGAGCATTTAGACACAGTGGCTAAACACATACCAGAAAACGGCTACTTGAAATAGACAACTGAAACCCCCACAAACTTATAAAGGATTTTAGAAAAGGAAGGCATACATAAATGTCAAAATGATGACCGTGAATAATGATCTAATTTTATGCAAAGATAACGTTATAAACATACATGTCAAACACAGTAAAAGAAACACACACATGATCTCACAAAGACAAAAACACACAACTATATATATATATGATATATGTGTGTATATATATATATATATATATATATATATATATATATATATATATATATATATATATATATATATATTTATATATATATAAATATACATATATACTTACATATCATCATCATGATGATCTGGCTGAACAGTCCTTGGACTGGTTTTAAGATTGTCTGAGCAAGTCTCTCCATTTGGTCATATCTTCTGCAGCCCTTATCATTTCAGAATAAGTTGCACTTTAATGTATCTGCATGCCTGAGATATGAAAGTGAGTCTTGAACGCCCTCTTCTACTTTTCCCCCGAATCTTGCCTAGAAGTATCTTCTGTAAAAGACCGTCATGTCTCATATTGTGGCCCAGTTTGCTCAATCAACGATTGTGTATTATTTTAATAATTGTCTTTGTGCATCTACCTTAGTGAGGACAATATCATTGGATCTCCTTTCTGTCCAACTCACACTTCACATTCTACGGTAGCAACCCATTTCAAACGCTTCCAAACAATCTGTATCCTTCTTTGTTAAAGTCCATGTCTCAGTCTCATAAAGTGCATGTTGACATTCATCGCAGAAAGAAGGCAGTCTATAGTCAAGCCAAGTCCACCTGGATTGCTTTGTTTTAAGTAATTATTTTTATTTCGCCATTAAAGCAATGTCAGTAAATTTGCCATTACGGTTATTGGTTTTACTCTTCAATAGCTGAAACATATCATTTCGACGACTGGTGTTGTTCTTTGCAACATGCACATAATTTCAAACACTAACCAGATCGATAGCTGAATTTTGAAATATATATAGTACAGCTGAAAATAAACACCAGTTAATAATTTATTAATAGCTTATCCACGTAGTAAAATAGCCATCATTCATTGCACATTATCGCGGCAAAGCATATATATTCTTGCTTGTAATGCCTCTATGAAACACCTGAAACACCACTTCAAATTTCTCACCGCATATGACTTAACTCCGACCATATAGGAAAGAAAGCATATTCTCATCTGGTTTTCTTTTCTCCCACAGTCACGTTTAAAGATCGGGTGGAGTAATATTGTAAGAAACACTGAATTCTATAATGCCTCATTGAGCAGCAATAACCTTAAGCACAGCTAAGTCTGCTAAAGTGTATTATTTTACGATTTCAAAAATATTTATGAGCTAAAGAAAGAGACGAAAATGTATTAAAAAACAGACACTGCTTCTGCTGACATTATATACTCCGCTGTTCACAAAGTTCCGAGACTAATTTTTTTGGTAGTGAATAATTAGACCAACAGACTAGTTAGATGCATCTCCTTCAAAGTAATTCCCTGGTCATTGTATACACTTATTCCAGCGTTTCTATCACTGAAGAAAGCACTTCTGGTAGGCACTTCTAAGAACAGCCCTCATTTGTCTCGTCTTGTTGTCTTAAATCTTCTCAATGTCATTCAATCGGGGACCTTTCATTGCTTTTTTAAGTTGCGGGAACAAGAAAAAGTCGTACGGAGCAAAATCATGTGAGTGTAGAGGTTGGTCGAGCAATAGAATGGTGTATTTCGTAAAAATACACCGTTTGTGTTGACAGACTTGTGTGCAGGGGAACGATGCAAAATCTAATTGCCTGTACGCCACTTCTCACCCGTTTCTGTTTATGTTTGTAAGAATCGACGGCACTCCGGCCATACCCATAGGCACTGAGTCTCTCTCGGCAAATGGCGTAGGGTATAAATGCTGATGATCCCTGTAGGTCACTGTTTGTACACTCACCTGTTCAGTCTTCTCATGTGGTATACTCCGCTCGAACCTCGTTTAATGTCGAAACTTTAGTATGTGGATTGCCGCTTCATCTGTTTCGGTGTCCTCATCTTGCAAATTGATTTCGAAATTTCACTTCTATCAATCACTAATGTGTCCATAATTTGAGCTTGTGAAGCCATGATGTCAGTTCTTTCATTGCCCTGAACCCCTGAATGAGCAGGACAGTAGATCCATGTCAACCCCGTCTCATATGCACATCTTCAGTTATGATGTTATGGCATGTACCGATTGATACTCCAATATTCTCAGCAATATCTCTTATAGTCAGACGTCGGTCGGCGCATATGATTTCTGACACAATATTAGAAAGATAGATAAGGAAAGGGACCTAGGGGTTATAATAGATCATACAGGAAAGGTGAGTGAGCAAGTTAAGGTAGCAGTGAAAAAGGCAAATGCAATGTTAGGTATGATAAAAAGAAATATTAAACATAGGAGCAAGGAAGTGATCGTCAAACTGTATAAAGCTTTAGTTAGACCTAGATTGGAGTACTGTGTACAGGTGTGGAGTCCTTATCATAGAGGGGACATAAACATGCTAGAAAGAATACAAAAAAGAGCGACAAAGATGATAGTTGGATTCCAGAATTACAGTTATGAGGAACGACTCAGAAAAACGGGCCTACAGTGTCTCGAAGAGAGAAGAATTCGTGGTGACTTAATACAGGTTTATAAGATGATCAGAGGAATCGATAAATTAGACTATAACAAGTTTTTTAAAATACAGCCACCTACAATAACACGAGGGCATAGCTACAAGCTGATTAAAGAGAGGTCCAGGTTAGATATTAGGAAATATTTTTTTAGTCAGAGAGTGGTGTCTGCTTGGAATGCATTGCCAGGGGAGGTGGTGGAGGCAGGGACAGTTAATGCGTTTAAGAATAAACTGGATGCGCATAGATTTTAGAGCAAGGTGATGTAAATGTAACTGGTTGTATACAGACTCTGCAGGGTCTTCTAAACCAGTATAAAGACGTTAAGTTAAGTTAAGTATCATGATCTCGTCGGTGTGGAAGATGGATGGTCTGCCTTGATTAAATTCATCTTCGAAGTACCGGCGTCCACTTTTGAAACGGAAATACCACTCAAATGTTTTAGATCGACTTAAACAGGACTCTTCGAAAGCTGAATGCAGCATTTTAAAAGTTTCGGAAACAGTTTTTTTCCAAGACGAAAGAAGAAATTAATGAATACCCGTAGTTCAATATTAACGTAAATTTTTGAAATGCGGAGAGCACTGCAAGGTCACCTTCACTTCGCATGCGCGAAGTTACCGACTTCCGGTTTCCTATATACAGTAACACGTAGTTAGTTGTCACGTGAACTCGTTGAATTTCACCTCGTCAGATATTACTGTTTTCCGAGGAAAAAAAAATTTGTCTCGGAACTTAGTGAACAGGGGTGTACTATATCTCTATATCTATCTATCTATCTATCTATCTATCTATCTATCTATCTATCTATCTATCTATCTATCTATCTATCTATCTATCTATCTGTCTGTCTCTGTCTGTCTGTCTTCCTGTATATTTGTCTGTCTGTATCTATCTATCTATCTATCTATCTATCTATCTATCTATCTATCTATCTATCTATCTATCTATCTGTCTGTCTGTCTGCCTGTCTATTTGTCTGTCTGTATCTATCTATCTATCTATCTATCTATCTATCTATATGTCTGTGTGTCTGTATCTGTCTGTCTGTATGTCTGTCTCTATCTATCTATTTATCTATCTATATATCTATCTGTCTGTCTGTCTTTCAGGCTGTCTGTCTGTATCTATCTAATCTAATCTGACCTGATCTGATCTAATCTTATTTGATCTAATATGATCTGATCTAACCTATCTATCTATCTATCTATCTATCTATCTATCTATCTATCTATCTATCTATCTATCTACCTATCTATATGTCTGTATCTATCTATCTTTCTATCTATCTATCTACTTTATGTATAATTAAAAAAATTATGAGAGAAACGTTAATCAGTGTCATTAACTAGCGGGCACGGATTCAATTATAATAAACTCAGACAAATAAAATGTGACACTAAGGTTTGGCAATCTGCACTGACTGACCCTAGCACCACATCTTCTAGTGAAAACATTCACTCCTTTGAGACAGCTTTCAAACGTCAAAAATAATAAAGAAGGACAGACACAAAACATCATGTCCCTAGCCATTTTCCGTCAAGCGGACAAGCCAGCGAAGAAATCGTGTTTTCAATCACCCATTCATTCTGTACTGTCGCAATATAACTTTTTGATTGTCGCCTCTGGTTGTTATATTGTTCAGAATGGCCAGAACCGCGCGAGGAAACCCAGGTTCGCCGCGGCTTTTTAAATGCCGGTAAACTTCGTTAAACTTTGCCTGGTAGGTGGTCCGGCATTGTAGCATATGTTTCCCTATTGTAGAACTCTTGGCTAATTCAAGCGACGCCATGAAAATGTCATACATGATTGCATTCGGAGGTTCCAAATGGAGATACACGGGTGTAGATTGAAGAAGAGAAGAGAAAGCATCAGAACAGTGTGGCGACAGGAAACATGAGAGAGCAACATACATATGAATTGTAATAGGAAGGCAGGAATTATAATGTCCTTTTTATGGTTAGGAAATAAAAGATATGAAATATCTCAGACGAATCTTTTTTAAGTACAAATTATGTTCCTTATAAGCCGACATACGTAGGCACGTACGTACGTACGTTCGTGCACCAGGTACGCACGTACATACCCATACATCTACACACGTTATATTAGATATATGTGCGTGTGTATATATATTTATATTGATCGTTCATCGTAAGCAAAGATGGTGACAGCATCAGAGTAATGCTTCGAAATGTGTTCTCTGGTGGCTGTAAAACTCTTCGCTCACGCAGATTCTTATTTGATGCTGAAACTGTCGCTTTAATTAATTAAAGTAAAGCAGATTTGCATGGCATCTCCACTCTCTCATTTCCGCTAAATTAATCAAATGGCACGACATAGACAAGACGACTGAAGGTAGCACTGTGTGCAGATTTTTCCTCAAGGTTTACTCCCGAAGTCTTTCTCGTAAACGGGTGAATATATATATATATATATATATATATATATATATATATATATATATATATATATATATATATATATATATATATATATATAAAATCATAATCAGGTATCCTGCGAGTTTGCGTTGGCCATAATGGAATTCCATTCCATTTCAATCACGTGTGTCGTTTACAAACTTTGTTGTTGATTTCGCTTACACTATTTTCTCAGGTTGTCTATGTAGAATCCAATGACTCTCTTTCTCAGTTCTAGCGACAAGGACACAATATTCCATTCATGGTCTGAAGGACCGATTTTTGTTAGGGCTATTGAGAATTGTATGTCGTGACTCAACCTTCCATCGGATGTTATGTGGTCATGTGTATGCGCTCAGGTATTCTATCGAGCATGAGGCAACTTGCGATATATGTATATATTAGGGACTCAGAACTTTATGACACTCAGCCAGATATGGGTAATTTCTAAGCCAGATATAAGGAACGGTTCTAGCAAATATTATGAAGATACGTACCTGTCATTTCTGGGACAATAAGTTTATGTATTATTGTTAGCCTGAACAGCCTGAAGAAATTATGGCAGAGCACCCACAAAATGATACAAGTAAAAGCCTTGATAGCCTGTGTTTTTCCTGTGGCAGTTTATGGCTGCGAATCATGGACGATTACCAAAACGTCTAGCCAAAGAATCGAATTCTTCGAATCAAAATATTACTGAAAGATCCTCAGAATACCATGTACAGATACAAATACAAATGTAGACATTCGACAAGAGTTGAGCATAGAGGAAAACCGGTTTATCAATTCCATTTTGCTAGAAAATGCAAATACTTTGGTCACATCAAGAGACACAACGGTTTCGAGAGAACAGTGATGGAAGGCATGGTGCCAGGTAAAAGAGGAAAGGGTAGACGAAGATGACGATGGCACCAATATATTCAGGAGTGCCTGGGTATGACTGCGGAAGCTGAAGTTTTGACAAGGGAATGAGTTTCTTTCAACCAGACTGTGATGGGAGCGACGTTCTATAAAGAACACGCTACATGATGATGATTATTGTTATCTAGGTTAGTCACAATGGATCTTCTATTTACTAGGATTGCTCAGAAAAAAAGGAAAATTTTTTTTTTCACCCCCGAATAAAGAGAGGAAACCAAAATGTACACACTTCATCACTGATGTTTCATGCATTTGTATACGTATTTTCACGGTATTCCGATAGCGCTGCCATAGTAGTCCGTTCAAATGGCACATGTATATAACACGCACTACAAAATATAAGCTGCTACTGATTTCCTGATAACAGTGAAAGAAAGTTGGGCGCATTGAAAAAGTTTGTTGGCTGTGTAAGGAAGTTGAGCGGCTGATAGGTTCAACGTTGGGTTAATAAAATTACAGCACAAGAGACTGGTGAGACGCAGCTGCATGATCGGCTATGGTCTGGACGTCCTTCCACAGCCCATATCCTAGACATGTTTAAGAGCGCCGATGCTATAATTTGTAGGATCAGCTAATTGAAAGTCAACAACTGGTTACACAGTTTTCAGTAGGTCGAATATGCAGCACAGTGAATGAGCTGAAAGCAGTCAGCAGCTCACTACTGGCTGCTTGCATCAGTTCCCTGAACCACAGCTGACCAAAAGCCTATTCCACCTCCAAGTGGCTCTCTTGCAAACAGGCTGAACTAGTGTGTTTTGGCTAATATAATTGCTATCACAGTGGGAAGACAAACCCGGTACTAAAAACATCAAGCTTAAATGGAAGGTGTCCGGTCGAAAGGCGGATTAACCGCAACCTCGCAGTAAACTATTCTCCTGCGTTCTTTTTAGAATTCACGCCAAATAAGAAGGAGAAGTAACAGAATAAGAAGAAGAAGAAGAAGAAGGAGAAGTAACAGAATAAGAAGAAGAAGAAAAAGAAGAAGAAGAAGAAGAAGAACACGAAAAAGATAAAGAAGAAGTTAAAGAAGAAGAAAACGGAACTGGAAGCCCAAGAAAACAATTGAAGTGGAAAATGTGCTACTTTCTTTGATTTTTGAAGGCACATACAAGATGCGTTTCTCGAAGTATCTCAACCTACCACAAACGTCTGAGAAACACGGTTACAAAGAAATATGGCTACATGAACAGTGAACGAGCTGTTACAGGAAAGCCACGAATGTACTTGTTTGCGTATGGCCGTAGAAATGGACGGAGAATAAGGGAACAAATAACACGTGAAGGTACCATTCAGTTATATTTTGTGTGAATGTCGTTCATTGTGAAAAAAATTGTTTCATTACAAAATATTTACGGCATTAGTTAGTTGTCCATTGAAAGCGATTATGGCGACATCCTCAGACAGTTTCGTTTTGGGGATCTAACTTGCGCTGTATTCAGATTGACGTGAGCAAGAAACTTCGCTGGTCATCAACCTCACTCTCACGAACAGAGTTACCTTGGAGCAGTGGAAAGACATACATCAAGACGATTAGAGCTAACTCAAGATGTAGGTACTCTGGTCCCATAATCTTTGAGACCAGGGAGGTAACACGAAACTTACAGGATTAAATCGCTTTGAGAGGCGAGTGCCCTATCTCTCGACCACAGCGACCCCACCCCCCCCCCCCCCCCCCCACACCCCACTCGCTCCACCTCCTCTCTCTCCATGGCATTACATCTCCGTCTTTAGAGACAAAAGCATGGGCGGATTTAGATGCTCATCTGTTTTGCATATAACAATCCCATATCGTCCGCCAGATACCCGAATGCCAGACAATATAGTTGCAATGCTATGTTTTAATTAGTTGGATTCATATAGTACTTGACAGTTCGTAGTTGGCTGCTGAATGTTTTGACGACGCGGACGACGCCAGTTAAGGTTCAGTGGTGAGCTTACTGAGAGGCCTCGTAATACACTTAAGAACGCCTCAGATTATATAAGAAAAGGAGCTGCAACCATCTATCGAAGAAACATCGGCCAAAGTGAAAACCTCATCATGAATAGGTTCGAATAACAACAGCAACAGCAGCAGCAACAGCAGCCACAACAACACTCCTAACAACCACTCCAGCAGTCACTACAGCAGCCACCCCAATGTTGCCACCGCCGCATCAGTAGCAATATCAGCAACAACACCAGTAACATGCATTATCGATGTTGTTACTGTTTTGGGTTATTTCTTTTCCCCCACACGCTTGGAGTATGGGTCAAACCCGGACACCTAATGGCAAAGCGAACTGCTATGTCGGGGCGCCAGGGCCAGCTAGCGTCAGGGCCAGCGAACCAGAACTGCCAAGACCCTTCTACACCTCCACGAGGTGATCCTGAATAACAGGCTGCAGTAGGGCAGAGTGGCTAAGGAGAAGGGATCGAAGAGGGAATGCTAACCCGGTACTAACAAATGCTTTCTGAAGTTGGATTTGTTGGACAGATAGGTGCAAATATCCCAGTCAGGCTGTAAACTACAACACAACGCATTCCGTTCTCTGGACTACATTCTGCTACTTACCCTTTCAGGGTTTGGTAGCGGGATATTGAGAACGAAGCCAAGCCATACGGTAAATATTTCCCTTGGTCTCCGAGTAGTGAGATCAGACACTTGTGTGCAGTGGCGCGCATGTTAAAAATACATTAGCAATTGGAAATTGAAAAGAGTGGGCCTAACGGTCGGTGCTAGGGCAGCAAACAAATTACAAATATACTCAAATTATTCTAGGGATATTCACCCCACAGAGAATATGTAGCAAAAAAGGGACTGTGTAGCTATAATTTCAGGTCTTTGTTATGTGGTTAGCGGAGCGGCTTAGATGGTGCCTAACAGGATGCGGGACTAACTTGCTTTAAAATTCGCTTCCACCTCCAACCAGTCTAAAAAATAAGCGATCGTATATTCGAAGAGCTAACAGATGCCGGGATTGACCCAGCAATTCATCAGGGGATTTTCACCTGCCAAAAAAAAAAGAAACAAAGGAGGTTACACCTCCACACGACGCCTAACAACATGAGTGGACTGAAGATAGTTATAGTGTCATGTCATTTTAAAAGACACAATAGCTGATACGACTTCCTGTGATGACGAGTTAGAAAATGCATTGTACTAGGAGAAGTAATTTATGAGGTGGATCTGACAAGCTCCGTCTCACGCCTGTTTACATTCTTTAATATTACGCGAAGTCCTCCTTCAAATCTGCATATCTGAATTAACTGTAAAGTAAAGTAGAGTAGCTCATAGCATTACTGCCGTAGAGGTGTGAGGTGTTAGCGATCTCATATTTCAAAGTCTCGGCTGTATGAGGGCGGTAGCCATCTCCTCTCCCTCGCTGCTTTTACTTCCCGGACTGAACCGGTTTCCATTTAAGGCTGGGTCGACCCGGGAGCCATTGTGGTCTGAAAAAACATTACCTCCTCAAATGGGGAATAAACTCAGGTCCACTCAGATGCGAAGACAGCGCGCTAACCACTGCGCTACGTGGCTCCCTAATGAACTGTAACGTGTCCGTGAAGGGAGTCAATGTATTACTACTTCCACGAAAAGCAAGGGGTCAAACAATCTTACTCTCAATCCCGCGTAAACTTCATACCGTTAATAAAAACAAGTCGGTTAGAATTAAAGAAAGCCAGTAAAAAGAATACAGAAAAGGCTGTACCCGTTGCACAGATTCCATGGCAACGGAACGTCTATTGGAGTCCTCCCTATTATTCAGTAGTAAAAGGAGTAACACAAGGTAATAGTCAATGTCCTTCCATGAAAAACTGCACGAAAGTGTACAGAGTCTCAAGATGACTGCTGTCTTGTTTATAATAACTGAAGAGGTCTGATGACGAACGAAGAAGCAGACGATACTTCGTCTTTGAACTGGCCACAATGAGACACCCACCATGGATACCAAATTGAAAATAGGTACCACCTGGTTATGTTTTACTGCGACCTGGCAGACAATGAAAACAGCACATGCACTTCAGGACTTCTCCCAGCACGCAGATCTTGGCTTCGTTCATTCTCAATCTCCCACTACCAAACCCTGAAAGGGCTTACGTAGCAGAATGTAGTCCAGAGAATGGAATGCGTTGTGTCGTAGTTTACAGTTTCACTGCGACATTTGCACCTTTCGGTCCAACACATCCGACTTCAGGAAGCATTTTTTAGTACTGTGTTAGCATTCCCTCTTCGATCCCTTCTCCTTAGCAAGTCTGCCCTGCTGCAGCCTGTTATCCAGGATCACCGCGTGGAGGTGTAGAAGAGTCTTCGCAGCTCTGTTTAGCTGGCCCTGACGCTAGCAGTCAGCGATGGGTTGATGACCACTGTAGCTCATGTGCTGCTCAGCATCTTGATCCGCACGCAGATCTGAGGAGGAGGAGGTGGCCCACGGTTACTCTCTTCAATGATAAACTGAATGGCAGTATTGAAACTCTAAACAGACAGAGGCATGTATTGAAGAATCTGGACTCCCAGTGGGAATTAGCAATGATGGCAGATGGAGAAGTAGTATTCGGCTGAATAGTTGTAGGTATCAATTGGTATACTTGGAATAATTGGTTATTGTATATTTGTAGTACGTATATTTTTTTTCATTTCCCGTGGTTTACTAGACCATGGGGAAGGTACACAATAATTTGGGTAGATTTTTAATTATAATTGTTGAATTGTGTCAGGGGAACGGCCGTTAAGCCTACTCTTTTTAATTTCTAACTACCAAGGGATTTTTAATGTGCTCGAGACTGAACACCGGAGCCCGATCTCACTGCTCAGAGAACAGAGGAATGTTTACCAGAAGACCGACGTGAAAAGATCAAATTCTCCACCGTGAATCGAACCCGCGACCTCTGGCATCCAAGGCGGACATCTTACCTCGAGAGCCCCCTCAATTTGGATTCATTCGAATAATTAAAGCTTTCTATTGGTATTCTGGTAACTAGTTAAAAATATATATTGGTATTCTGATAACTAGATAAAGGTTTCAATTGGTATTCTGATAACTAGTTAAAGGTTTCTATTGGCATTCTGATAACTAGTTAAAGGTTTATATTGGTATTCGTCAGACAAGTCATAGAATTCTTTTCGTATTCGCCAAAATAATTAAAGGTTTCTCTTGGTATTCGACTGACTAGCTAAAGAATTCAATTCGTATTTGCCAGAATAATTAAAGGCTTCTATTGCTTTTCTTGTTACTAGTTAAAGGCTTCTATTGCTTTTCTGGTGACTAGTTAAAGGCTTGTATTAGTATTCGACTGACTAGTTAAAGACTTCTTTTAGTATTCGGGTAAAAGTTAAAGAATTCCATCCATGTTCGACAGAATAATTCAAAACTTCTGTTGGTATTCGAACTAGTTAAAGGCTAATATTGTTATTCGGGTGACAAACTAAAGGATTCCATTCCATCCTGAACGGCTATTCAGCCTTCCGTTTATGTTGCGCTGAAAGGTTGAAGGGGAAGGCTTCTTTTCGTTTTCGACCGAAGTGTTTAAGGTTTCTATTGATTTTCAACCAATTAGTTAAAGGCTTCTCTTTGCATTCCCTCGAATAATTCAACGCCTTTATCGATATTCAGCTGAATTGCAAAAACCATAATTCAGTGCATCCCTAGTTCTAATTCTCTTTACGGCACACGTAGACCCCACACTAGACCGCAATGTTAAACACATTTTCAGCCACACTCAAAGTCTTCGCAGAAAAAAACCAAGTCCGTATCCCAGCTTGAGAATCACTGAAACAGGCTCAACTGAATTACTTCCTTCACAAATGCACACACCGGACACCCCGCTGTAATAATTAACACCCAATCACGGCCATTGTTTGCATTGCCAGCGCTAAATATTTATGTAATGCATGTACAAAGTTTGAAATCCTGCTGGTTGTGAAACACTCAGCTCAAAGCTATTCCATCAGAAGTACCCAGTAGCGAATGCTTATATTTCATAACGATGTCTTCTGATAGTAATTACGGGCTTTAGGAGCTAGCTACCGATTACGTACATATGTGGGCATTGTCATTATGCAATCTAAAAGGACATATTACTAAACAGTGGAATTAAAAGATCAATGTTAAATAAAGCAAATAGTTAGTGAACCTGTATTGGACACATACTCTGAAGGGAGGAACTAAAGAATGTTGTGACAGAAAAATGAATGGCAATATTTCATATTATTCCTGATGTCAGCTTGAATGAATTTAAATAATGAAGTCGTCGTATGTGGCTGGAAGTGTATTCATGAAAAAAACAGTTTACAGAAATAAAAAATGCAAGAGTACACATGGTGGTTTAGTGCAGGTTTCGTCGAATAAGTTTTATGGAGTGTTGGGTCAACGCTTCGTAAGATGCGGAATGGTGGAGAGGAATAAATCAGTGGCTGGCCTGAGATAATGTATCTCACCGTGAGGTAGACTTAGTCAGTTGTGGTCGGTTTCAAATAATTAGGTATCATCTTTCCGCTATTTACAGTCATTCCGTTTTCGGGTCCGAGATAATTTTATATCACCTTTCCTGTATTGACTTTGTGAGTTTCTGGTCGGTCTGAGATAGTTTTGTATCACGTTTCCGATATTGACTTTGTGAGTCAGTGGTCGGTTTCAGATAGTTTTGTATCACCTCTCCGGAACTGGCTTTGTGGGTCTGTGGTCGTTCTAAGATAATTTTGCATCCCCTTTCCGATATTTTCTTTTTCGGTTTGTGGTCGGTCTGAGATAATTTTGTATCACCTTTCCGGTTTTGGCTTTGTCGGTCTGTGGTCGATCTGAGATAATTTTGTACGATCTTTCCAGTATTGATATGTCGGTATCTGGTCAGCCCGAGATTACTTGTATCACCAAACGATCCATGATCATCAAGAGCAACAGCCAGGACATCTCATGAAGATGAGTCTTTGCCGACCTGTACGAATGCGCCTGTGCTTATCCCAGCTCTGACGTGATCTGGACCAAGCCGGGATGAGGATTTCCTGCTTAGCAGGTTATAATCGAGCAGCTTATTACTCCACTGCGTTGGAACAAGTGCCTCGGAGGTTGGAAAACCGATGTGCTAGTCCATCTTAATAGACACAAACACAGATCAAGGTAGACCCGCCATCTATTCTGCTCTTAACAAACCACCTAACTATAGTGATATGTCATGCCCCAGTTGGTCGTCTCTTCCGACATACTCTCTGTGGGGCAGTGGTGCTATTCGTGTCCTTGTCGTAAATAAAGACCCCGACGGATCCGTCGGGAATTACCTGTATCACCTTCAAGGCATTTCTTTTTTCGGCAACTGGTCAGTCTTAGATTACTAGTGTCGCCTTGACGATATTTATTTTGTCGTCTTTTTTTCAGCCTTTGTCTTTATTCTTCTACTACTTAATCTTTTGCTTTCGTCTTCTCATTATTCATATTTTTCTTTCTCTTTTTCATTTTTTCATATGTAACACTCTTCTTCTTTATCATCCGTCTCGTCCTTCTCCTCCTCAGTGTTCTCATTATTCAATTTCTTTTCTTTCATTCTTCTCTTTTTTATCTTCAATTATTTTTTTTGTATTCTTCTCCCATATTTTCTGGTCATTTTATTTCTTCTCCTCTCTCTTCTTTGTATCACACTTCTTCTTCTCATTTTTCTTCTTCTCTTGGTTCTTTTTCTTCTTCTTAATGTTTTATTTTTATTCTGCTTCGTTTTCTTTCTTTCTATTTAATCTTTAATCTTCTTTTTTTTCGTCTTTATTATTTCTTTTGTTTTTCTTCTTCTTCTCCGTTTTTTTCGTCGACTTTTCTTCTTCTTCTTCGTCTTTTCATTCTAGTTTATTCTTTCCCTTCTATTACATCTTCTTTCTGTATCCTTGTTGTCTTTCGTCTTTTTTCTCTTGCCATTATTGTGTGTCCTTCTTCGTATTTTTCTTTTTCTTCATTTTCTTCTTATTTTGTTTCTCTTTTAAATGTCTCATTTGTTTTCTTCTTCTTCATCTTCGTATTTTTATTCTTATTATTTGTCATCGTCATATCTGCTTAATCTTCATCTTTTCCCTTTTGTTTTTTTACTTTTTTTGCTTTTTTCATTCCTTCTCTTTTTCTTTACCTCTTCTTTTGTTTTCTATTTTTGTCCTCTTCACCTCTATCGCCATTAGTATTTTTATTATTACTCTTATTTTTGTTACTATTCCAATTCTCTTTTCCTTTTTTTCTTCTATATCCTTCTTCTTCTTCTTGTTGACTCATTCTTTATCCTTTTTCTTTTCTTCTTATTTGTAAGCATTTTTCTTCTTTGGTGCGAAAACTACCAGGGTCAAGTGAAACATTCTTATCAGAACCCATCTCACGTCCTGTTTGATGTTCCTGAAAACAGGCTGTGTCCCAGAAGTCTGACAGCTAGGTGGGGATCGGCACAGTCGTCCCTGTATTGCATTGCACTACAGTAATAACTTCCTCGGTCAACTTCATCGTGTACCTCCCTGGATGTAAGAAAAGTCACCCTAGTCCCTTGCCAAACAGTTAGCTCAGCACCAGAAGCCCAGAAGCAAAACGTTTTGACAAGAAAGACTAATGTCTACGTCTTCAAAATATACTGGCCAAGACCGCTAACGCCACTTCCCCGAACCCGTTCCTGGAAATGGGCTGTTGTCATGGCAGCCTGGCTAACGAGTTATGTGATCGATATGATCCCAGTAGTAGTAAGAGACACGCAGATGAAGCTAAGCATAACACAACCATCAAGAGGACCCTATGGATGTAAGGAGAACTACAATAACTCGCCACTTAACGTCCTATTCAGACGCACAAAAAGAGTAATCCTACTCATTGTACAACAGCAACAATAAGACGTCGTCGCGGATGCTGTGCGGCTTTTCCGTCCATAAAGGTTGCATTTGACAATGTATACGACTAGGGCCTGCGCGCCTACCTGTCAACTTCACAGTTCTATCCCCAAAGTGTTATTGCCAAAGAAACGAGGTCACTCACAAAATGACCAAACTCAGAATGACCCAACGCTTCCTTCGAGTCGGATCATTCTTCTGTTGGTAGACTGAGTCTTATAGTTCTTCTATGTGTATACCTAGTTCGATCATTGTGCCATTTGGTAGACCTAGTTCGATTTTTCTGCTTATTGGTAGACCTAGTTCGATTTGTCTGCTTATTGGTAGACCTAGTTCGATTATTCTGCTCATTGGTAGACCTAGTTCGATTATTATGCTTATTTGTAGACCTAGTCCGATTGTTCTGTCTATTAGTAGACCCTGCAGTAATACACATTTTCATCGGTGAAAAATGTAAAAATCAAGTTATATTTTATGAAACAATACTAAAGATCTTCACAACTGATAACCGGTGGCACTTGCAGTGATACTGTCTACTCGCAAGACATGCTCCGTAAGATAGAGCGGTGTATACTAAGATGTGAGTGGGCCTCTCTTCTGAACAACTCTGGTGTACAGGATGTCACGTGGATCTACTACCCGGGACATGCAGACGTCTGGGGCAAAGACATAGCTAATGCAGTGGCGGGACGAGCTGTGGTGAACGACGCGGTGATGACGAGAGACAGGGTTGAGTTGATAAGGGCAGTTGTGGATAGTCTACAGAATGATGAAGAGACAGGGTTGAGTTGATAAGGGCAGTCGTGGACAGTATACATAATGATGAAGAGACAGGGTTGAGTTGATAAAGGCAGTCATGGGCAGTCTGCAGAATGATCATGAGACAGGGTTGAGTTGATAAAGGCAGTCATGGGCAGTCTGCAGAATGATGATGAGACAGGGTTGAGTTGCCAAGGGCAGTCGTGGACAGTCTACAGAATGATGAAGAGACAGGGTTGAGTTGATAAGAGCAGTCATGGACAGTCTACATAATGATCAAGAGACAGGATTGAGTTGATAAGGGCAGTCGTAGACAGTCTACAGAATGATGAAGAGACAGGGTTGAGTTGATAAGAGCAGTTATGGACAGTCTACAGAATGATGAAGAGACAGGGTTGAGTTGATAAGAGCAGTCATGGACAGTCTACAGAATGATGAAGAGACAGGGTTGAGTTGATAAGAGCAGTCATGGACAGTCTACAGAATGATGAAGAGACAGGGTTGAGTTGATAAGAGCAGTCATGGACAGTCTACAGAATGATGAAGAGACAGGGTTGAGTTGATAAGAGCAGTTATGGACAGTCTACAGAATGATGAAGAGACAGGGTTGAGTTGATAAGAGCAGTTATGGACAGTCTACAGAATGATGAAGAGACAGGGTTGAGTTGATAAGAGCAGTCATGGACAGTCTACAGAATGATGAAGAGACAGGGTTGAGTTGATAAGAGCAGTTATGGACAGTCTACAGAATGATGAAGAGACAGGGTTGAGTTGATAAGAGCAGTCATGGACAGTCTACAGAATGATGAAGAGACAGGGTTGAGTTGATAAGAGCAGTCATGGACAGTCTACAGAATGATGAAGAGACAGGGTTGAGTTGATAAGAGCAGTTATGGACAGTCTACAGAATGATGAAGAGACAGGGTTGCGTTGATAAGAGCAGTCATGGACAGTCTACAGAATGATGAAGAGACAGGGTTGAGTTGATAAGAGCAGTCATGGACAGTCTACAGAATGATGAAGAGACAGGGTTGAGTTGATAAGAGCAGTTATGGACAGTCTACAGAATGATGAAGAGACAGGGTTGAGTTGATAAGAGCAGTTATGGACAGTCTACAGAATGATGAAGAGACAGGGTTGAGTTGATAAGAGCAGTCATGGACAGTCTACAGAATGATGAAGAGACAGGGTTGAGTTGATAAGAGCAGTCATGGACAGTCTACAGAATGATGAAGAGACAGGGTTGAGTTGATAAGAGCAGTCATGGACAGTCTACAGAATGATGAAGAGACAGGGTTGAGTTGATAAGAGCAGTTATGGACAGTCTACAGAATGATGAAGAGACAGGGTTGAGTTGATAAGAGCAGTCATGGACAGTCTACAGAATGATGAAGAGACAGGGTTGAGTTGATAAGAGCAGTCATGGACAGTCTACAGAATGATGAAGAGACAGGGTTGAGTTGATAAGAGCAGTTATGGACAGTCTACAGAATGATGAAGAGACAGGGTTGAGTTGATAAGAGCAGTCATGGACAGTCTACAGAATGATGAAGAGACAGGGTTGAGTTGATAAGAGCAGTCATGGACAGTCTACAGAATGATGAAGAGACAGGGTTGAGTTGATAAGAGCAGTTATGGACAGTCTACAGAATGATGAAGAGACAGGGTTGAGTTGATAAGAGCAGTCATGGACAGTCTACAGAATGATGAAGAGACAGGGTTGAGTTGATAAGAGCAGTCATGGACAGTCTACAGAATGATGAAGAGACAGGGTTGAGTTGATAAGAGCAGTCATGGACAGTCTACAGAATGATGAAGAGACAGGGTTGAGTTGATAAGAGCAGTTATGGATAGTCTACAGAATGATGAAGAGACAGGGTTGAGTTGATAAGAGCAGTTATGGACAGTCTACAGAATGATGAAGAGACAGGGTTGAGTTGATAAGAGCAGTCATGGACAGTCTACAGAATGATGATGAGACAAAGGTTTGCGAAAATGCATATGTGCAGATGATAATAGATTTGGGAGTGATTAGGGGAGAAGGAAGAATGTGTGTTCTGTCTGGAAAGATCCGAAGAACACGAAATCAACACCTGACTGGGAGTCTTGAGTATATATACTCTTGGCTGGCTGCTTGGACGGAGTAAGGAGCACTTATAGGAATGTCCCCTGTGTGATGATGTTGGTTTCTAGAATCAAGAATTGGGGGCCGCGTAGGCTAGTAGTTAAGTGACATGGCTTACAACCAGAAGGTGCTGGATTAGATCCCCATCACAGCACCGGCGTTACCCCTCGGAAGCAAACCCTTAGAAAATGCAGAAGGAAGCAGGCCCTTACATAAAATGCATGCTCTGCGCCTACAGGCGCAAAATAAAAACCAAAGTGCAACGTACACCGCCTTGGGAATTAGATAAAATAAGGCGACCGCAAAAAAAAAAAAAGAATCTAGAATCAACTGAAAAACCGTAACTCTTTGTTGTATTCAGTCACATCTGGTCCCTGATGCTTCTTGGCGTTTTCTGTTCCCCTATTCCATGATGTTTCTTGATGCACTGTAACTTAAGTTTATTTTAGATTGTTCCGCACACAGATCTTTGAAAAAGTCCCATCTGAGGAGCCGTTTGATGTAAGAAAAACATGTCTTTGCGAACATTCCCCGTTGATGTTGCACATGTTCGCTTAAAGCATTGATATTGTCATCAGTCAGCGCTATGGATATTCAGGCAGTGTTATTATGTCGTTCAACTGTGCTGGTTTGGTTATGTAATTGTTGTTGAATGCATACAATGAGTGTGATTTCTCTTGTGTGCATCATATATAAAGGAATTGATTACACTTGGGAAGAGAGAGAGAGAGAAAGAGAGAGGCAGAAGAGAGAGAGAGAGAGAGAGATAAAGTGTTTGTCCATGAACGTGTATGCTGGAGAGATGTGGACAATAGCATATACACAGCGATGTGCTTTGATTGATTATTTGAATAAGCAGGCCCCGGCTGCCTGAATAATGGTGCATGGAATAATGGAATAGGACCTCGGTTCTATTTTGTTGGTTTTTGGAACTGGAGGTAATGATTAACAGGGACAAACGGGGACATTCGGATTGCGGCGTTAGAGGTGAAATTGTTGGATCGCCGAAAGACGAGTTACTGCGAAAGCATTTGTCAAGAATGTTTTAATTAATCAAGAACGAAAGTCAGAGGCGCGAAGACGATCAGATACCGTCGAAGTTCTGACCATAAACGATGCCGACTAGCGATCCGCAGGAGTTGCTTCGATGACTCTGCGGGCAGCTTCCGGGAAACCAAAGTGTATGGTTGCAAAGCTGAAACTTAAAGGTATTGACGGAAGGGCAACACAAGGAGTGGAGCCTGCGACATAATTTGACTCAACACGCCAACACTGAAATGATCGACAGGCTGAGAGCACTTTTATTGAGTCTAATAGGGAACGTGTGTTGGAATTAGACCCTCGGAAACTTGGGGCTAGTCTCTCGGTGGCTCAATTAAGTCGCATCCAGTGTTCGATAAAGGAATTGGCGGAAGGGCACCACTAGGAGTGGAGCCTGCGGCTTAATTTGACTCAAGACGCCACAACTGTAAAATGACTGACAGACTGAGAGCACTTTCGTTAGGTCTAATAGGGAACGTGTGCTGGAATTAAACCCACGGAAGACAGGTCAATTTTACCCTCTTAATGAAAGAGCGTTGATATCGTAATCCTGCTTAACCATAGAGGAATCGCAGGTTTCAGACACTTGGTCATTGACTGACTAAAAAGCCCTCTATTGATTCGTTGGGTCTAATAGTGAACGGGTGCTGGTATTAGACCCTCGGAAGACAGGTCAGTTTTACCCTACTAGTGACAAGGCGTTGCTAGGATAATCCTGCTCAATTCGAGAGGAGTCGCAGACATTTGGTCCACATGCTAGGCTGATAAGCCAATGGCGCGTGGCTACCGTGTGAAGGATTACGGCTGAACGCCTTTAAGCCGGAATCCCGCCCGAAATCTAAGCACCATTGCGATGGGAGGCTACGATATGGTTGGGACCTCGGGCACGCGTCTCAGCTCGACCCGGTCGAGCTACAGAAAGAGGTATCTGCCTTCCGCCGATCAAAGCGGGCGGGAAGGTGCTCGATATTCACCCCATACGGCGATGAGGTGTGAAACCACTAGTAGAATACTTAGTTCTCGGTCAAGGTGTCGTAAGCAGTAGAGCAGCCACCTCACTGCGAACTGTTGAGACTCAGCCCTTGATCATGAGATATGTCCGCACACCAGGCGAACAACATGTCCGTGCCATGACCAGGGTTGTCTCCTGGTTAAATGCACTCCTGCCTCGCTCTTTATCTTTGTCTGCTATCAGTCATCCCAATGGACGCAGAAGAGATGCTGGCCAGTGGACATTGTACCTCTGTCCTACTGTGACAACCTTCCAGGTGGCGGGGAATGCTAGGCGTGCCATCACTGCAGATGAGCCGAGAAAATAAAGGGAGCAAAGAGATACCCAAATAACATGCATATGCTACGTTTCTGGCAGAACGTGACGGTCCTGAGACACAGTCACACTGGACTGCCTCTCTTCCGGGATAGTACAAACTAGTACATAGTCCATCATATCATATCATTGCCACACCCTATAGACACGAGTGGGGAAGACTCGTTAGTCCTGCAAGACAACTTCCCTAAGAGAGACAACTCTGACCAAAAACAATTGCTACCTTGCAGATAGGCTGGGGACAACCAAAGGCTAAGGAGGGCATCCCTACAGAAACGCCTGTTGAAATCGGATGCACTGAGCCACAGGCTTAACAAAATAAAACAGTGCAACGTATATCGCTGTAACTAGCGTACGAAGAAGAAGAAGAAGATTGATTGAATGATTCATTGTAGTGATCTTACGAGGGATCCTTTCTTTGCAATACAGTCAGAAGGGATATCATCCCCTTTCTAAAACACACTTATGGATATAAGACGAACGACTGCAACCTGATACACAAATCGTGGACAAGAGTAAAATTAACTCATTACCAATGGCGTTCACAACAGTAATATTTTCTCTCGCTATCGCGCACGCTCTCTCTCTCTCTCTGTCTCTCTCTCTCTATCTCTATCACTCTTTCTCTATCTGTCCCTTTCTTTCTAGTCTGAAGGTTAAAGTATGTCCACTATATTGACAATCTCTCTCTTTTCCTCTCTCTCTCTCTCTCTCTCTCTCTTCCTTTCTTTCTCTCTTCCTGTGAAAGTACATGTCTGCCTCCTAATTATAATGGTTATTATCTTCTCTCTCTTTTATTTCCACGTGTTATTTAGCTCATTCTCACATTTCTCACATACTTCCCATTTATAGTTTTAAAAACGAAGTCTCTACCGCTCCCGTTGGATCTGTCCAACGAGCCCTACAAGTTGTTCTTCTATTCCCCTCTTTCCTAGAACTGAGATGCTAGTCCAGTCAAGCCCAAAATACTGACCAGGACGTCACGTCAGGCACAAAATACTGACCAGGACGTCGCTTCAGGGTCAATACACTGACCAAGACCACAATCTCTCTTCCATGTAGCCTTCCCTGGAAACAGGCTGTTTGAAGGCAGCCTGGCTGACGAGATGTAGATTGATGTGATCCCCGTAGTAGTGAGCGCCACGCAAGTGACGCAAAGCATAGCTCTACCACATGGAGGACCACTGTCCACCTTCATCAGCATGACCGGGTTGTAATGAAAGCTACTACAACCCGCCACTGAACGTCCTTTTCAAAAGAGTAAACGTATTCATTGTGGGAAATTAACAACAACAACCCCTCTCTCTCTCTTTCTCTCTCCCTCCCACTCTCATTCTTTCTCTCTCTCTCTCTCTCTCTCTCTCCCTTTATTATAAATATAGTAGATTCAAATCCAATGTAAAGGTACATTACCCTTCGAACATCTCTCTTTCATTTCCCTTCTCACCATGTCTTTCATAGAGTGTGAAGGTACAATACATCCCTTCACTACACACAAAGAACTATCCACAATAATAGTGCATACTATATCGCTTTCTCTCTTTCTCTCTCTCTCTCTCTCTCTCTCTCTCTCTCACTCTTTCTCCCCCTATTCACTTATCTCTCTATCCCTCACAGGATACAAAGCTCAGTAATTGATATAATTGAAATCATACAAAGCAAAGATGAGCGAAGACCCTATGATCACATTAACAACACCAAAGCCCATCCCTACTGTACGCAGACCTACCTGGAGGCAGCATATACTTCCGGAGGCGGTAGAAAATATACCAGGTATTGGAAACAAGAACAGCCAGACTGTACAAAAAAAGAAGAGACATAACCTTGAGGTACATAACGAAAAACTACCAAAGCATGAACTGGACCCATGCATACAACGATGGTTCTGTAACAAACACAACACAGAATGGAGGGGCAGGGGTATTCCTGAGCCTACCAAATGGTTAAAAAAATAACACTGTCAGTGGCAACTGGAAAATACTCAAGCAATTTCAGAGCGGAGGCAGAAGCACTGAGGGCTGCAGTAGAAGAAATGGTGACAAGCAAAATAAATGAAAGCCATATAGTCCTGTTTACAGATGCCCTGGCCGTAGCCACAGCACTAAAAAGCCAGAAACATTCTGAATTTAATGATTTAAGAGCAGTACTCTGTCAACTATGCCAGCAGTCCGCACCAAAAAGAGTAGTTGTACAGTGGGTTCCATCCCACTGTAACATCCAAGGCAACGAGGAGGCAGACAGACTGGCAAAAGAAGGTGCAAGACTACCACAACCAGATTCTAGTGTGACCTACGAAGAGTCCAAAAGGCTTATTAGAACCAGATACATGGCCAAATGGGAAACAGAACATACTGGCTACACCAAAAACGATGCCTATTACCAGTTTAACAGAAGAGAGCAGGTCGTGGTCTTCGGACTCCGCACAGGCCACAATAGACTGAGGTACCACCTATTCAATAAATTGAAGATAGGTGGCACTGACGAATGCCCGTGTGGTACCGGGAAAATTACCACTGAACATTTGCTGCAAAACTGCCCGACATACGAGGATCAGAGAAAGCAGATGTGGCCATCACCAGTGGCAACACTAGACAAGCTCTATGGCAGTTTCGACAGCCTCAGGATGACAGCTGCTTTCTTCGAAAAAATACAAGTTGACGTCTGACAGCGTACGAAGAAGAAGAAGAAGAAATTATACAACTAACAACAGCGAGGGTTAATCAGTCTCTTCAACACTCTACCCCCAACTATCATCAGAATGCTGCTCGATAATGAATTAAAACTTAATAAATGGTATTGTACTCTCTCTTTCTCTCTCTTTCTTTCTCTCTCTCTCTCTCTCTCTTTCTCTCTCTCTCTCTCTTTCATTCTTTCTTTCTCTGTCGATCTCTTGCACATTAATAAGATGTCGAGATACACATGTTCCATTTCTCATTCCCTCAGTAGATGTCAGAAATCAGACCCTAGCACATCTCTTTCTCTCTTTCATTATATCTCCTGTTATTTCTTTCTGTTTCTTTATCTTTTCTTCTTCCTTTCCTTCTTTCTTTCTCTCTGTTATGTTTATTTCTTTATCACTCTTTATCCTTCTTTATCTGTTTCTATTTATTTCTGTCTATCTTGCTTTCACTGGCTGCATCTCTTGCTTTCTCTCATTCTATCTCACTTTCAATCTCTGAATGTCTGCCTGCCTGTCTGTATCTGTCTGCCTGTCTGTATATGTCTGCCTGTCTATATCTGTCTGCCTGTCTGTATGTGTGTCTATCAGACTGAATAGTAAAAGCCCCGCTAAATTCCTAAATGTACATACCTCTCTAATTCCAAGCTTCATCTCTCGCTCTATCACTATCTCAATATCTTCAAATGTGTATCTATCTACCTTTCTCATTGAGTTAAAACCTTTTGTCCCAGAAAGTACACAATTCTACACGCACATTGTTCTTTCCTATCTCTCTCTCTCTCTCTCTCTCTCTCTCTCTCTCTCTTTCTATCTCTTTCTAAATCATCCGAAACTTCACTACCTCTTTCACACTCTCTCTCTCTCTCTCTCTCTCTCTTTCTAAATCATCCGAAACTTCACTACCTCTCTCACTCTCTCTCTCTCTCTTTCTCTCTCTCTCCCTCTCCCTCCCTCACTCCCACCATTCGTGAAATAAGACAGACAGAATTCACGGAAACTCTGACTTGCCTGATTCAAGAGCCAGAAATGATGGAAAGATTATTAAAGAATAAGCCTTCCGGTTGTCTGAGCGTATTAGTAGTTGGATCACGTGAGATGTCTTTGAAGTCTCCTTCCCTGCATGGCCAAGCGATAGTGTTGTTATGGTAACGAGGCAAGCGGATTTGAGTGAACAAACAGTTGTATTAAAATAGTATTTTGTATTATTCGCAGTTTTGACATGAGAAGTGAATGTACGAAGTCGGGAGAACCTCCATTGCCAAGGAAAGAACAGACCCACTGCTCATAATTATTGAATTAATCATCAGATTCTGACAACTTTTCGCGGGGGTTTGGTCTTCAAAAAACATTCATATGTATGTTCAAAACATGAGGAAAAGAAATAATTCCTAGATATTCTGTATGTAGTAAGTCGCATATATAATTCCTAGATAGTCTGTATGTAGTAAGTCCTTTTTACAGAACGGCTATTATAAGTTTCTTGGCAAGTGTGCAGTACGGTAGGTTGCCATTACTTTCCATACGTGGAGGAGCATTTAGCCCGAGAAAAAAACAACCCAGTGTTTGCCAAACTGGACACAAGGGGGAATCGAACCCAGAACGCTGGGATTGTGAAAACGGATCGAGTTTCAGCCCTAGGTCAAGCAGCTTCAGGATCTTTGTAGGAGAGAAAATATAATTTCAGTCCAAGTGCCATCTCTGCATTGAAGGTCGGCTGCAATGGATCTATAGTGTACTCAATCTCTTGCCGTATTGGTGCAATCTGATAGGCTTTCTCCAGTCCATCTCCTGATGTTATTCACCCACTTAAAGCGTTGTCTGGCTATTAAACGACTGCCCTCCAGTATGGCCTTCAAAAAGGAGGTACATTTTGTTATATGACCAAAATAACGTAACTGTCTAACCTTGCTTTCGGTCATTAATTCTCTGTTCACCTCCAATGTTTTTGATACCTCTACATTTCTTTTCTTCTCTTTCCAAGAAATGCGACCCAATTTTCTATATACACACATTTTGCAGGCTTCAATACTATTTTCCAACGTGTTATTCAGTGTCCATGTTTCTGTGTCATAAAGTAGTGACGAGTATACCTGACAGTTCTCATTTTCAAATTCTGATTGATCTGTTTGGATATCAGTATGTATCGCATGTTGCTGAATAGCATTTTGACCATGCCTAATCTCTTTTTGATTTATTTTTTACTGCTGCGCTCAGGCGGGGAAGGGGAGGTGGGGAGGGGGGGGGGGGTGACAGTGGTCTCGACGCAAGGTATCCGCCTCGAGTGTCGGAGGTAGCGGGTCAAAATGTCCCTGATCTCTGGGTAGTGAGATCGGACTCCTGTGTTAAGTGTCGAGATCGGACTCCTGTGTTTAGTGTCGAGCACGTTAAACATATCTTGGCATTCAGAAACCGAAAAGAGTATACTTAACGGCCGCTGCACGGACAAAATTCTTGTTAAAAAAATCGACCTAAATTATTTGTATCTTCTCCCATGCCTAGTAAGCCACAGGAAGTTGTAAAAATACGTATTACGTATAGCCGAAGCATTCGGCTACATGGCAACATACATTTATTCATTAACAGGCCTGTTTGAATTCCATAATTCCAAGTAGCTGCGTTGTTCCATTATTAAATGAAATAGATAGAGGAAACTCTCTATCTGTTCCAGTAGTTGATCTGTTGATGCTATCTGTAAAAAAAAGACTCTTGTCACTTTTCCCAACTATCATAGTGTATGTTTCAGTATGTTTATGTGTAATCCAAACTCTTGACTTATTGTGTGTATTGTTGTCACAAGCTCCTGCAGTTCTTACACTATTTTTGCCATCAATACGGTGTCATCCGAATATCTAAGTTTATTCACTGCCACTCCTCCAAAGACAAGCTCTGACATTCCTATTTTCTTAATTGAATATTTGTTCTGTGTTGAAATTCAACAGATAAGGGAAAGCGTACATCCTTGTCTCTCCTATTTCACAGCTTTACTTGGAGAGCATATCTTTCTAGATTTTACTAAGTCAGCTTGCTACCAGTACAGATTATATAGGTCAGGGGTCTCCAAACATAGTACGGGGGGTCTTTTCGTATGTTTTACACATATTCGCAGAAGACTCGTGCTCGATTTAACAGACCAAGAATGTAAAGACTTTTGTATGGTATGACCACGCCTTAGAGCTGTAAATGTCATGGGACAATTTCTGAGCCGACGTGACAGCCAGAGGGTTGGTGCTCTGTCGTTGTGACGTAGAGCAATGAAATGAAATGAGCATATATGTAGACCTCCAGGGGCAGTATTGTCGGCACTATGAACCATTTTTACCGCGAGGGCTAGAGAGTTCCTTTTCTGGCGTCGGGATTTTGAGCAATGGAATGGACGGAGCACGTATGAGGGCGGCAACGGGCAGTATCTTCGGCTCTATGAATGGCTTGACTTCGTTCGTTCTCAATCTCCCGCTACCAAATTCTGAAAGGGCTTAAGTAGCAGAATGTAGTATAGAGAACGGAATGCTTTGTTTCGTAGTTTACAGCTTGAATGCGATATTTGCATCTTTCGGTCCAACATATCCGACTTAAGCAAGAATTTTTTGAGAACCGGGTTAGCATTCCCTCTTCGATTCCTTCTCCTTAGCCAGTCTGACCTGCTGCATCCTGTTATCCAGGACCACCGCGTGGAGATATAGAAGGGTCTTCACAGCTCTGGTTCGCTGGCTCTGACGCTAGCAGTCAGCTATGGATCGCTGACCAATGCAGCTCATGCGTTACTCAGCATCTTGATCATGGCTCTATAAATCCTTTTGCACGTTCACAAATATTCGCAGTAAGTATATCGGTTAGGCGTCTAAGGATTAGGCGTCGATCGACCACATTTACCGCCTATGCGTCCGCGCGGTTCCAGGCCATGTCCAGAGTGGAGGTGAAGGCTACTTATCTACTGATGCCATAATGTGCAAGGAGGGCCTTTTCTACTCCTCATGCCGGTCGCGAGAAGTCCTTTGACGTTGATGAATGATTTGGAAAGTATGTTATGGGCCGGGGTCCCCTGATCAACGGTAGGACGACTGAACAAGTAGACTGAGCGGCAGTTCCGAATTTCCGATACTGGGTGAAGGACAAGAGCCGCAGCCCACAATCTCAAGCTCTTTTCAGCCTGCATTAGGGGAAATAACAACATAAATATGAATATATATTTTTTTTTATCGATTCTTTTTGAGTAATCATTATTAAATGGGAATTAGGACAATTACTTAGAAACGATACCGCAGTTTTACTCGGAAATGGTTTTTCTCTGGTTGATAGTCCTAAGAATTATTTTAAGATTGTCTGAGCATGTCTCTCAATTTAACCCTATCCACTGTTTGATCGGTTATAAAACGTATTGTAAGATTGTCTGTGAATATCTAGTTTTTTTACCCAATCCGCCAGTTTATCAGTCTTAAGACTGGTTACAATGTTGTCTAGTGACGTCTATTCATTTTATTATATTTACTGCAACTCACTTCATTTTAGCATATGTTCGTAGTTTGATGTCTCTGCCTGTTTGGTTGCCATGTTTTTCATTTCCTGTACACCTTGTCTTCAAGTATCTTCTACAGTAGACATTCATGTCTCATATTGTTGCCCAACCAATTCAATCTTCGCTTTGTCTCTTTTTCAATGTGTCTTTGCGAAAAGGTTTTCTGGAGAGCAATGAGCTAATTCTTAACAGAGCAGAACAGCGTGTAATGGAACAGAACAGAAAAACAGAACATAACAGCAGAGAAAAACATTATCCTGATTAAGATAACTATTAAGTACATCCTCTAATTTTTCACAAGTAAAGTAAGTTGGACTTTAAAAAAATGAAATGGAGCCATTATGACGTCAAAGTAGAGCGTCATCAACCGGCTGATGTGAACGCTAAAATCCCGCACAGAATAGAAGAAGTCGGAAGACACCATGGCTCATTTAACAGATGGCAAACTCAATTATTTAGCAAACAGCGGACAGGCGGAAATTATATGGAAAGACATGACACATTATAAGGGACACGAAATAAATCATTCATTTTATATATATCATTATATTATGTCCAGGGTGTCCGCAAATTGTGAAAGTCATTAGAATTATAACACGTTTTTGGGGTGAGACGGTTTGTTATAAGTGTTGTTAAAATGGCAGTGAATCATGGAAGTCGGCAAACTAACACAAAGATTACTTTATGCGACGGAAGTGTGGCTTCACGTAAGAATATTAAAAATTCCTTGTACTGAAAAAAAGGATAGGCGATACTTAAAGAACTCTATGCACAAAAACAGTTCATAGCAAAAGTCAGGTCAAGGCAGTCATCCTGTTTCGGTGATGTTTTGAGAGGCGGAGGGTTCGAACATAATGTGACAACAGGTAAACTAGCATGGAAGAGAGATAGAGGGAGGGAGAAAGAGAAACAGTAGGACAGCTTGAAGGAATGGCACGGGGGACAATCAACAACAGAGTGGATAAAAGGCACACCTAAGTGGAGTGTATCTCATGATCGTCTACGCCAAACGGCAAAGCAAATGATGAATAAATGGATTTTATGGTAACAGTGAAAAAAAACATAAAATAACCCATTATATTACTGCCGTAGGGGTGTGAGGGGATAGCGATCTCACATTTCAAAGGCTCGGCTATATGAGGGCGGTAGCCATCTTATCTCCCTCGCCGTTTTTACTTACCGGACTGAACCGGTACCCATTTAAGGCTGGGTCGACCCGGGTGCCGTTGCGATCTGCAAAAACGTTTCCGCTTCAACTGGAGAATGAACCCAGTACCACTCAGAAGCGAAGTCAGCTCGCTAACCACTGCGCTACGCGGCTCCCTCACTGGGTAGAACCGATATATCGGCTCTCAAACTTTCTTACGATGCCGTACAACTGACATATCGGTTTGAACAGTTCTGATACTAAAAAATAAACGTTTCTTCGTGAAAAGTATTACAAAATTTATAAATATTTATGTACTTCCTAATAAAAAGATTACATTTGCGAGAATAATTGTAATCACAGGTCAAATGTATTTCGCAGTAAATGGGTAAATGTAAAAGTAAGTATATCGTCCTTTGCAACTGCGAACCTATTTGGCTCTTAGAAGTTTCTCGACAGGTACGATAAGTTACTTTCCGTGCGCAGAGAGTAGTAGGTATATATTTTAAAAATATGTTTTTTGATACAAATTGTTATTTACACTAACGGAATCAGATTATTATTACCCAAAACAAAACAGAAAGGAAAATGGTCATTCTAACAGCCATCTCAAGCCCCAAACAAGATAGACTCACATGAAATAAAATAAAACACCGGGTTGCTATCCCAACAAACCGTTAGCCCTACAGTGGATTCCAGCCAATTGTGTGATCTTTGGAAACGAGAAGGCAGATGAGCTGGCAAAAGCAGGAAGTGGCGGCAAGCAGACTCGCATCCACCGAGTTATAAAGATGCAAAGACACTCATAAAACGATCCATGAGTACATAATACAGAGACCATCACAGAGAATACAAGCCAGAATATGACAACACATAGACAAACTTCACAGAGACGGGCAGACAAAAGAACTGGACATTGCAGATTCAAGGCCTACCTCCACAGAGTGGGTCTTAGAGACACAAACACATGTGACTACGGAGCATCAAAGCGAACACCAGAACTTATCCAGCAGGATTACCCCACCTATGTAGACCAGAGAAGGCAGACTGACCCGGAGAAGCGACCATGATCGAAAAGTTGAAGGAGATCCTCGAAGACTTGATAGGCATAGTGTCCTTCGAGAACGTCAGCAAGCTAGAAGCATAGCATCAATTGATCGAAGAGGAAGACGATTACTAAGAGAATGTTGAGGATAGTGAACGTCAGTGAGCTAGAGGCATAGCATCAGTTGATCGAAGAGGAAGAAGATGACTAAGATAAAGCTGAGGATCGTGAATGTCAGCGACCTAGAGGCATAGCATCAGTTGATCAAAGAGGAAGAAGGTGACTAAGATAATGTTGAGGATCTGGCCGTATTTATGGAACTGGAAATTTAATCATCGAGTTGGTAGTGTGTGTTGTTTTCCTTGACGTCATCCCTTGTTTGCCAATCTGTCTGTCTTGTCATTGTCAGATGTATTTCAGTAAGCAAGGATTCACTGCATAAGGATTCTGATTTCATGGGCTGTGATAAGTTGTTTGGCATCTAGGGATATTTGGGTAAGCTCAGGCATACAATGACTACCATATGTCAGAGCTTGATGGGTAGTTACTGAATCTGTAAAGATTACAATACTTAGAGCTTTTGATGGGAAAGCCTGATGAAGTCGAATGTGTCAAACCGAAAGTTGTAAATATCACAGTCAATCTGTAAACTACGACACAACACATTCCGTTCTCTGGACTACATCCTCCTACTTGCAAAGTCATTTTCAGGGCTTGGTAGCGGGAGATTGAGAACGAACGAAATAGAATAAGATGGGAAAGCATCAAACACATCATATAACTAATGAATAAGGACGATTATTTCCAGAGAAACGAAATCGTGAGAATGTCAGATTTCGAATCACACAAGTTTTAAAAGTTCCCTGCTCGAAATGGAGATCAGACCATCGTCTAGTCATATTAGCGATTACCAACCAAAAAATAAAAACAAGTTGCAAATGTAAAAGAATCGTTAATAGTTTAAAATCTAACAGAACATGCTGTTATTAGCTGTCACGTGCAAACATTTAGGACATAAAATTACATTTCTACCTACTGTTCACTAGGCCTAGCAAGCCGAAGGAAGCAACGCCGCGAGAAAGAACATACTAAGGACAGATTCTGCTACCTGACATGAGGTATAACCGGCGTTATTGAATACCGGGATTCCAAGTATTCCAAGCTAAAGGTCTAATTAGGTAGATGAGTTTGTGAACGTACGTAATTTTTTTCGTGACAAGCTACATAATAATAATACTTCTAGTCTCATAAATCAACACCTTTCAGACGAGGTGCCTACAGCGTATATTGAGGACTGGTGGAAAGAGAGAGTGCCATATAATGTGATTTTACAGCCAGCAAACACTCACCGCATGTACTGGCTGTTGTTACAATGACGCCTCGGTGATTGGGGCATGTTTACTGCATGGAAATTGAGAGGCTGCCCATATGGACAGCTGACAGTTGGTGCTAAAAGAGGTGTCTGTCTCTCACTGATTGATGGACGTATGCAAGAGAAACATGAAGTAAGGCGACATCCCAAAAGAAGGCTTGGAAACGATTTCTCAGGATCGAACTGTTCGGAGACACTCAGTTGGAAAGGGCAGAGTGGCTACCCTAGTAGTCTGCCAGAGTCTTTGTGTATGGCAAGGACAAGAATAGCACCACTGTCTCACAGAGAGCATGTCGTAAGAGGCGATTAACTGTGTGACAAGGCATGACACCGGTCGTGGTTAGGTGGTTTGTTTAGATCAGCAAAGATGTCGCCAAAAAGGCTGCTGGTCTACTTTGCTCTGTGTTTGAGTCTATTGAGATGAGGTCCCACATCGGTTAACCCCTCTCTGTAAGTGATTCTACCAACGCAGTGGATTATTAAGCTGCTCGATCCTAGCCCTATAAGCAGGAAATCTTTCTCCCGGCTACATCGAGCTCATACCAGAGCTGGGACCTGCACAGGGGCATCTGCCCTTGTAGAAGCACAGGTCGACTAAGAATGACTAAGATAATGGCTGCCGATTCTCGAAAAGACCTTATGGCTGCAGATAACAAAGAAAACAATTGAAGAGATTGATGGGGACTCCGGCTAGCCAGCCTCCTTACTATGGTTGTAGGAAATGTGGCAGGGACTGTCATTCGCAGATCGGCTTATACAGTCATAGCAGACAGTGTCAAATAACAGCAGACGGAGCTGGAGAAAACTCACAGTGTCCAACGCATATGGTCTACAGAGACTGAGATACCAATGTTGATAAGTGTTATGTAACCTCATTTCCTTTTGGGGGACTTGTGGCCTAGTGGTTAAGTGGCACGGCTCACAACCCGAAGGTGCTGGGTTCTTCTTCTTCTTCTTCTTATTCTTCTTCGTTCGTTCTCAATATCCCACTACCAAACCCTGAAAGGGTAAGTAGCAGAATGTAGTCCAGAGAACAGAATGCGTTGTGTCGTAGTTTACAGCCTGGCTGCGATATTTGCACCTTTCGGTCCAATACATCCGACTTCAGCAAGCATGTTTTGAGCACCGAGTTAGCATTCCCTCTTCGATCCCTTCTCCTTAGCCAGTCTGCCCTGTTGCTGCCTGTTATCCAGGATCACCGCGTGGAGGTGTAGAAGGGTCTTGGCAGCTATGGTTCGCTGGCCCTGATGCTAGCAGTCAGCTATGGGTCTATGACCACTGCAGCTAATGCGCTGCTCAGCATCTTGATCCAAAAGGGGAGGGGGGGGGGGGGTGCTGGGCTCGATCCCCTTTTCAGCCCCGGCCGTTACCTCAGGGAAAGCAAACCCTTAGAAAATGCAGGAGGAAGCAGACCCTTACATAAAATGTCTCCTGAAGTCAGATGCACTGGGCCGACAGGCACAAAATACAAATCACAATGCAACGCACACCCGCCTTGGGGAATAGAGAAATAAGGCGAACGCAAAAAAAAACAAAAAAAAATGCCTTTTGCAGACTAAGTAGCACAAAGGAGGTTCATGATCACACAGACTGACAGCGAAGTGGTCACGCTGGTGGCCGTGTATGTCCGCCATGAAAGTGTTGAAAAGCACCCGTAAACATCTCTCCAGCTTTCGTCACTTCCTGAACTGCAAAGGAATAAACGTTCTCGGTTTTACTGCAAATGTCGCGTCACAGCGCCTTCGGTTCCCAAGTTCATTCCACAATTTTACTCTTTGCCGGCGGGTTTACGAGATCGTCTTTGTCCATCAAGTTTGACCAAAGTGGCAAGAACTAACGCTCGAGCTGCCACCAGAAGCACTTCTCTAGGTTCAAGCTTCAGCGACAATTAGCAAATCAAAGCGTTTAATTTGTTCCGTAAGAGCTACTTAACCGTTTCATACGCTCTCTATTGTGCGAATGACGACTTTACTGTTGACGTTAAAGTTCGGTACTCGCGACTGTTCGTCGGTACTCGGGTTTCTTCGTGGCTGAAGGTCGATAATAAATTTTGCCCCCAACTCCGCGTGAGGGCAATCGGGGTTATATAAATAAAGAAGTTTTGTTTCTGAAACGGCATAATTACAAACTTGTTAAAATTCAACAATTTAAAAAAAAAAATTTCTAGAAAATCCGTGGAAGCAGGAATGTCCCATTCAGTCTTGGTTACATTAGGACCTTATTTTGCATGGTTCTGTTTGTTGGTGTTGTTTATCGTTATAGGTTCCTTGATGTATCTACTTCTGTGATTTTTGTCAAACAGCAAACTACCCATGAATATGAATCACCCGATTATAAAACAGCATACAACAAATTACACGTGAATCGACATATCACGAAATTGAATACAACAAATTACACGTGAATCGACATATCACAAAATAGAATACAACAAATTACACGTGGATCAACATATCAAAAAATAGAATACAACAAATTACACGTGAATCAACATAGCACAAATCAGCATACAACAAATTACACGTGGATCAACATATCATAAAACAGCATACAACAAATTACACGTGGATCAACATATCACAAAACAGCATACAACAAATTACACGTGAATGTGTGAATCAACATATCACAAAAACAGAATACAAAAAAATACACCTGAATAAGCATCAGCATTGCGTGAAATAACAAATTACACGTGAAGAGGAATCAGCATTACAGATACCAACAAACAACAAAGTAAAGGTGAATGTGAATCACAACATCGGAAAACAGCAAACAACAAATTACAAGTGAATACGAATCACCATAACAGAAAACATAATGTGTGTAAATGATATCAAAGAATTCAACTGCACCACCTATGCAAGATTAAACAAGAGAAGAAATATGTTGCTGACAATGGAGTTGTGACAGACAAAGAGAACGGCATCGATGAAGTGAATCAATTTTGTGGTTGGTTTGCATGAGAAATGATTAAATAATTGAAAATTCACTTGCAGAAATCAGTTTTTATTTAGGCATTCTGTATATTTATGTATTGTTCACTTTCACCCAATTTAGTAGCACGAGGCAACTAATGCAGTTTGTTCTCACTTGTGTCAAAGCATCTAAACTGATAGTTCAGGTGAGTTTGTTTGACACCTCAATTTAATGTGTTACATAAAAACACTGCCTGGTCGATCTGCGTAGTTTGATGATATTAATACATGCAATTCACATATTATATCGGTACTCCTAAAAGTACCGAGCAGTGGCCTACCAAAGTAGCTGTTGTTTTTTGGAGTGTTTTCGAGGAAGTGGGGGTGAGCTGAGGTGGAGTGGCGGCGGATTTGAAGGGGTGGTATGGCCTGGTGCAGTCTTGGTGGTGAGCCGGGATCAAGATTCTGAGTAATGTATCAGCTTTAGCGGTCAGTGACCCTAATCTGACTGTTAGTGTCAGAACCAGCAAACCAGAGCAGCCAAGACTCTTCTCCACCTCCACGTCGTGACCCTGGATAAATGGCTGCAACAGGGCAGACTGGCTAAGGTGAAGGGATCGAAGAAGGAAGGCTAACACGGTACCTAAAAGTCCCATGGTCAAGCAGAGTGTATATGAGCGAATGGAGCAAATATCACATTCACGCTGTAAACTACGACACAACGCATTCTGATGTCCGGACTATATCCTGCGCCTTACATAACCCTTTTCATGGCTTGGTAGCGGGAGTTTGATAGCGAACGAAGAAGAAGGGGAGGAGGAAGAAGAAGAAGAAGAAGAAGAAGAAGAAGAAGAAGAGGAAGAAAACGAAGAGGAAGGAGAAACAAAATAAGAATAAGAAGAAGGAAGAAGACAAAAGAAAAAAGACAGAAGACAAAAAAAAACAGAAGAGGATGCGGAGAAGGGAAGGAAGAAAAAGATGATGATGACTGCCAACGTCACCATCAAAATGTAAACTGTGCAGAGATTATTAAATGTAGGCGACAGAGCAAATTAACTTAACTTAGCGTTTTTATACTGGTTTAGAAGACATCCGAGCTTGTATACAACCCGTTACATTTGTATTACCCTTCTCTAAAAGCTATGCACATCCAATATATTCTTAAATGCATTCACTGTCCCTCCGTCCACTACCTCCTGGAGCAATGCATTCCAAGCATTCACCACTCTATGACTACAAAAATATTTCCTTATAACCAATCTGGACATTTCTTTGGTTAATTTCTATCTGTACCATCTTGTTCTCGTTGGTGGTTGTAATTCGAACAACTTGTTATAGTCTAATTTAATCTTTCCTGTTAAATCAGAAATGTATAAACCTGTATTGTCACCTCGAACTCTTCACTTTTGTAGACACTGTAGGCCGGTTTTTCTGAGTCTTTCCTCATAACTGTAATTCTGGAACCCCACTATACGTTTTGTCGTTCTTCTTTGTATCTTTTCTAGCATGTTAATATCTCTCCTACAATAAGGACTCCACACATGTACACAATACTCAAATCTAGGTCTAACTAATGCTTTATACAGTTTGACAAACACTTTCTTGCTCCTATGTTTAACATTTCTTTTTATCATACCTAACACTGCATTTGCCTTTTTCACTGCTACCTGGTCTTACTCACTCACTTTGCCTGTATGATCTATTATAACCCATAGGCCCATTTCCTTTTCTATCATTCTAATATTGTTCTCGCCCATTTTATAATTATGTTCCATATTGGATCTACCCATGTGGATGACTGTACATTTATCTACATTAAACTCCATTTGCCATTTCACAAACAAGTTTTGAATTTTATCTAAATCCGACCAAAATATATCCCCTAATGTTATAGATGGCACACTCCTACATAGTTTTGTGTCGTCTGAAATTTTTTCAATCATAATCCTATACCAATGTCCAAACCGTTTATATATATCAAGAACAATATTTGTCCTAAAACTGAGCCCTGTGGCACTCCACTTTTACTTTACATCACTCAGAGTACTCCTTATTTATACCCACCCTCTGTCTTCTTCTCGTTAACCAACTTTCAATCCATTCGGCAACTTCCTCACCTATTACATGTTATTTTAACTTTTTCAATAATCTTCGGTGAGGTACTCTAACAAAGGCCTTTGTAAAATCTAGAAACATAGCATCCACTGGTTCCCCCTCTCTATCATTTTAGTAACCTCCTGCATGAATTCCAATAGATTTGTTAAGCACGATCTCCCACCCTCTAGTAAACCCATGCTGACTATTTCTGATTAGATTAAACCTGTCTAGATGCATTAATTACAATGTCTTCTTTGACTATCGATTCTAACAATTTACAGACTATGTTCGAGTTAGCAGACCGTGGTCGTGACGACGAAATCGACGATGCAGCAGGGCAGCAAGAAACAGGCTTCGCCAAAGAAGTCGATGCAACGTGGGAGGATGTCAACCAGACTCATGCCTGAGCACAAGGTGACAACATGCCTCTTGGACTAGCCAAACACAATTTTACATCTCCAGAACCTACTAGCCGTTTCGATAATCAGTGGATTAGTCAAAGTGAGGGAGACAAGCTGACCTTCAGTTCCGAGCACCAATTCGTGGAGATTTATGGGTTAAGTGCAGGCGGGATTGGCTTCTGCTGACCTATAAAAACAGCACTTAAAAGTTTCATATGGCGTCAGGCATCCGGAAATATGCGGTGGAGGCTGCAAGAGCTCTGGCCATTACTGATGAATGACAGACACCCACTAAAGTAAAAGCCGCGTTGCAAACTGCAAATGATGAGCTGGCACAGGCTGGGGCTGATATGCAAGCAGACATTCAGAACAACCCGCAAGCCGCAATCAAGGCTTTTGCAGCTATAGAACGCGTCTTGGCGGATGAGGAGTTGGAAGGGGCTTTAAAAGCAAAGCTTGGCGTGGACCTCAGCCTGGTCGACGTTTTTGTCATGGACTCGTAGAGAAAGCCATTCTATATCGTTAATAAACTAGCCAAACATTCTGGGGAGAGCCCGTCAAGCGCAGAAGGTTGAGTCGCTGTGGGTAACCCCGTAAGTCCAGAGAGACGAGAAACAGTTGCTGGAAAACATAGACTAGGAGATGGTGGAGTATTTGAAGGAGGCAAATATCATGCGGGAGGACTTACACTCTCAGACCATCAGGATCCGTGAGACCTTCTCACCGATGCTCAATGGGGATGCAACGCTAGGGGAGCGGTTGCGGACTCTGTTTAAAGAGCAGATGGTTACTATATCGAGCATACTGATTGCGATACGTGTATCATCTCTACCCTTACTCACGCTTTCACTAGTACTTGTACTAGCGGAGCTGCCGGTACTGTCGGTGGTGCACCATCGTCACCTCCACCTCCACAGTCGGATACGCCTGGGGTTAAGGAGTGTGTGAAGCAGCGCATGGGAGACATACTATCCTTTCCGGCTAAACTGGCTGGGAAGGCAGCGGCTGTTCTCACAGGAATAATCGCCAGCATTGTGTCCTGGTTCCTATATTTCTTGGCTAAGGCAGCTCTATTCCCCGCAAAAAACATTTGGGCTCTTGTGATTGCGGTCGGGGGTCTGTTGCTGCTGGCCGCCCGAGAGTGGCTGACCTCACGGCATAAAGAACCAAAGAGCGAGGAGACTGATCGCAAAGCCGCTTACAATGAGCGAGGTCTTTTTATGTGCATGCTGGTCCGATGCTGCCTTGTCTTGAGTTGTGACTGTGGGTGACGGCGCGGTAATGGGTATGGGCGCTGGTTCATGGTGCACAGGGAGGAGGTCTCGGACTTGTGTCGCCGGTACGGCGGGTGGGGGAACATACTCCGGTATGGGGGTGATCACATGAATGTTTGAGCCTCGCTGCATGTGAAGCTCTGCCGCTGTCGCAACCCTAATCTCGTTGTTATAACCTTCGATTTCACCGATACGGAGCTGCATGTCGCTGGGCAACATATAGAGGCCGTAGAGGAAGACAGTCCACATTTGAGCGGGCGTACTTAAGCACGTCTTGATAGCGCTTGACTGCTGAAGGATTCTTCTTCTTCTTTGTTCGCTCTCAATCTCCCTCTACCAAGACCTGAAAAAAGCTTTGCAATTAGCGGAATGTAGTCCAGAAAACGGAATGTGTTGTGCCGTGGTTTACATCTTGACTGCGATATTTGCACCATCCGACTTCAGCAAGTATTTTTAAGTACCGGGTAGCCCTCCCTCTTCCATTCCTACTACTTAGCCAGTCTGCTTTGTTTGCAGCTTGTTATCCAGTATCACCACATGGAGGTGTAGAAGGATCTTGGCAGCTCTGGTTCGCTGACCCTGACGCTAGCAGTCAGATATGGGTCGCTGACCGTTACGGCTCATGCGATGATCAGCGTCTTGATCCCTTAAGGATTGTCTACTGGGGAGGAGATAGCATCTTTCAAATTGGTAAGAAACTGTTTCTGGGCGTCGAATGAGGTTCCATAGACTAAATAGGTTTGGAAATGGGAAACTAAAGCGGAGAAACTTTGCAGAAATAGCCAAAGCAAAGATGAGCGAAGACCCTATGATCACATTAACAACACCGACGGCTCTGTAACAAACACAACACAGAACGGAGGGGCAGGGGTATTCCTGAGCCTAACAAATGGTAAAAACATAACACTGTCAGTGGCGACTGGAAAATACTCAAGCAATTTCAGAGCCGAGGCAGAGGCACTGAGGGCTGCAGTAGAAGAAATGGTGATAGGAAAAAGAAATGAAAGCCATATAGTCCTGTTTACAGATGCCCTTTCCGTAGCCACAGCACTAAAAAGCTAGAAAAATACTGAACTTAATGATTTAAGAGCAGTACTCTGTCAACTATGCCAGCAGTCCGCACCAAAAAGAGTAGTGGTACAATGGGTTCCATCCCACTGTAACATCCAAGGCAACGAGGAGGCAGACAGACTGGCAAAAGAAGGTGCAAGACTACCACAACCAGATCCTAGTGTGACCTACTAAGAGTCCAAAAGGCTTATTAGAGCCAGATACATGACCAAATGGGAAACAGAACATACTGGCTATACAAAAAACGATGCCTATTACCAGTTGAACAGAAGAGAGCAGGTCGTGGTCTTCAGACGCCGCACAGGCCACAATAGACTGAGGTACCACCTATTCAATAAATTGAAGATAGGTGGCACTGACGAATGCACGTGTGGTACCGGGAAAATGACCGCTGAACATTTGCTGCAAAACTGCCCGACATACGAGGATCAAAGAAAGCACATGTGGCCATCACCAGTGGTAACACTAGACAAGCTCTATGGCAGTGTCGACAGCCTTAGAAAGACCGCTGCTTTTTTCGAAAAAATACAAGTTGACGTCTGACAGCGTACGAAGAGGAAGAAGAAGAAGAAGAATGAGGTTCCAGTCCCCATGATATTTGTTCCTGTTTGGGACTGCCAAGAATCGCCGAAACGTAAGTTCAAAATCTGTCGTTTAGCCTCTCTACCCTGGCCTGTCTGAAGTCGTGCGATTCGACAAGGATGAATGTGGCGCGTTATTGGTCGGTCTGTGACCAATGTTCTATATAATTAATGTGCAGAACGGGGTCATTGGGATCCTTGAGAAACGGGTTCGCAGACAACCCATCTAAAGTAGATACCCAAAACCTCGGACCCCCCCCCCCCCCCCGCATCCAGGCGTGGGGGTGATAATCATCGTCACCTATAACCCTTGTCTGACCCTTGCATGAAAAATATATTGACCCCAATCCCAAACTTTTACTCTGTTTCTGCCGCCAATCAGAATTAATCCCAACTCCGAACTCGTTACACAGGCGTCCATAGGCTGCGTGGTCATAAGCATATTTAAAGGCGTCCCAAGCTTGATGTTGGGGTATCGGAGCTTTGATTTCCTCTGGGATCCGTCGGGTTTGATAATAGACGTGGAAGAGAAATAAAGTCCAGCTCATGGGCCGCGGAGGTCTGCAAGTGATTCTTGTTTGATATGCCGGACCCTGCGGTGGTGCACCAGCTAGCGATGTTTAACTGATTCTGCCAATACTGCATAGGACTGGAGCTCCATGCTTCCACAATTTCCTCTCTCGTTACTTGGGGTAGTTTGTACTTAAGGAAGATGTCTAAGAATTATCGGTGCAATGTTGCTTGAGCAGACGCACCTACGGCACAGTCAAAGCTTGTTATGTTGGTTAGAACAACCCCTGCGTTCTTATAAACTCCGCCCTATTCATACTTGGCGTCTTTACTGAAGGAGTAAGCTTTGTTGGACATGTTTATAATATAATTGCTTTTGACATTGTCCAATATTCAGAATGGGGAGTGTGTGTCCCTGAATCCCTCTATTGTTGTAAATAATGACAACCGACAGGGAACTCTGAAATATCTTTGGCGAGATCCTCTACTATCCAACATTGGTGAAAATTAGTAAAACAATTGCTTAACAATGAATTCAAAACGTCTCATGAGTTGCTCAAAATTGTGGTCACGACTATTACTATCACTGAAGGTTATAACGACATTTGTACGCTGAAGGAAGAAACCTTCAATCCATCTCTTAATCCAACCAGAAGAATGGTGTCTGTTGTGACTTCCAGTGGTTTAAGATGTGATCCTTTGCTGAAAAGACCAACATTGGGTCTGCCTAGTGGCCTCTATGCTACAGTGATTACTGACATATCTCTACCGAAGAAGTTTATTTATAGGGAATTGTTTGTTCATCTCAAAGAGGGCTTATCAAGAGTGGAGAACAGACATAATGAAGTCCCATCAACCGTATTGCAGGTTGTTCCTGTTAAAAAAAGAGGCGTGCAACAGTTGCCGCGCAGAGACGTTCTCTATACCACAGTTTAAGCAAACAGGACCCTATCTAGCGTTAATAATTCAGTTCGTGATGAGCATAAGGCCCTGGTAGACCTTTCGCGTCTTCTTCTTATTCTTCTTCTTCTTCTTCTTCTTCTTCGTTCGTTCTCATTCTCCCTCTACCAAACCCTGAAAGGGTAAGTAGCATAATGTAGTCCAGAGAACGGAATGCGTTGTGTCGTAGTTTACATCTTGGCTGCGATATTTATACCTTTTGGTCCAACACTCCGACTTCAGCAAGCATTTTTTTGAGCACCGGGTTAGCCTTCCCTCTTCAATCCTTTCTCCTTACCCAGTCTGCCCTGCTGCAGCCTGTTATCCAGGATCACCGTGTGGAGATGTAGAAGGGCCTTGGCAGTTTTGGTTCGCTGGCCCTGATGCTAGCTATGAGTCGCTGACCACTGCAGCTCATGCGCTGCTCAGCATCTGAGCGTCGTTGTGTAGGTTAGGTGGGTGGCTAAATAGCAACTATGGCTGATGCAGAGGGACCAGAAATGCACAAAGCAAGTGTATGTGCCACGGGAAATACGTTTGCTGATCTAGGTGACACTGGAGGTTTTCGAGAGCCGGGCGAACTATTGATTTATGGGCTCGAGATTGGGACGATGTGGCTAACGTCTAGTCTGGAAATACACACTGATCAAACAATGTTAGCCAGGGTCAGGAGAAATGTACTGGTCAAGACGAAGTGACCTGACCTCCTCGTTGGTCTTCCTGTAAACGGGCTGGCTAACAAGGTGAGTTTCGATGTGATCCCCGTAGCAGTGAGTGACACGCGGATGAAGCCAAGCATTGCAAAGCCGACTGGAGGACCCCGGACCACTTCATCAGCACGCTCGGGATGTCAGGAAAGTTACTACATTCTGCCACAAGTTCCGTCCTTTTCAGGGCCCACAAAAGAGTTACCAACCCATTGTGGGCATTAGCAACCAACCAACCAACCAACCAGCCAGCCAACCAACCAACCAACCAACCAACCAACCAGCCAGAAAACCAACCAACCAACCAGCCAACCAACCAACCAACCAGCCAACCAACCAACCAACCAATCAGCCAATCAACCAACCAACCAGCCATGGGCTTGAGCTTACCAGGGAAGGGTACTGCAAAAGAGCACCCATCGAGACCAAACCTGAGGAACCCGATCGGGCGGTCAATGTCGACTTACGGCCACAGTACTTGATATTGAAGATAAGGATGCTGCTAACCCGGTTGACAGTCGCAGTATTCTACGGGTTGGTGAGCACAATTTAATGAGGATTGTTAACGCAGGTCCAATGCTCGTCCACTATGTTTCAAACGGTCCGTGTGATATCATTGGGTATGGGCATCATTATACCACGTCTACGACACATAAGACGGGTGCTAACATGAAATTGGCTGCTTTATTTGTGAAAAACCAAGAGATTCTCAGAATAAACCGCCCGCAGGGTCCACTGTTTATCTAGAGCTCGTGACCGGGGAGGAAATCCCTATCATTTGGGTTGAGGTGCTCCAGGTTCTCCACCTGAAATGGAAAGCCAGGAAAATCGTGGGATCTTAAAATTACGATTATAGGTAACAAAATAACGATAATTGCCACTGTTCGCGATGTAGAGATACAGTCGGAGAAAAATGTGCCACTCCAATGTATACATTGTGGGGCCTGCTGCCACTTCTTACGTCTACCCTTGGCCTCCGTTAGCAACCTCTACTTAGAGCATCTTACTATCAAGATTGATCGTCGCCATGCCCTATTTAAAACGCTGGCGATTTAAACTTGTAGATACCATCGGTATGTACCATTGGCATATTTACTACGATGACGCTGTATCCAACCGTACAATCGGAAGACACATAGCTGCCTCTACAAGCTGACCAGCGGTATAGGTTGGGTAGAATTGCGGAGCTTGAAAAATATCTCTCCCCAGAGGTCTAAGATAGACGTAAGCTCTTAAAGAAATATAACCACGCCGACAATATTGTCCTAGGTGCAAGCGCTGTGGTCGGAATTGCTGGCTTAGGCCTCGAAGTTGCGGGTTTAGTGATGTTGACTTCGGTTATCGGGTCTCTTTCCGGCATTGTACTCTCTGGACTTGGTGCAGGTCTCTGGACTTGGTGCAGGTCTCTGGACTTGGTGCAGAGGCCTTTGACATAGACCTGGCCTGTGCCGCTATCAGTCTAAGATTCATACATAAAGCGGCGAAGCATGCAGCCGTGATGCAGGCTGCTAGAGCTAAACTGAACTCGATTCACCAGTTCGCGTCAAAGAGTATAAGCAATTCGAATTTCTCAGATGAGGAATTCAGACTAATCGTAGAGGTAGTGGATCAGTATTTGGTGATGAAAGAAGAAATCCGATCTAAGGCTCTCGCCGCCTCTGCGCTTGACTCAGCGGCAAAAAATGAGCCGGTACGGCTGAGGACCCTCCACCCCCATATAGAGATCTACCTCTGCCGTCTACCTCTGCAATATCGTTATGAAAACCTTTTTAATGATATTATATATATTTTCTATACATTTTCTAAACATCAGCTACAGCGCTCGACCGTGAGATGTGGAAGGATCGTTGTAACCTGAACGATTGGAAGTACAGGGTGGCATGTCTTTAAAAAAAAAAGGCATGAAAAAGCAACAGCGGTGCCACGTTCTAGTAACCATTCCTTTGGCGATTCCCCTGAGGACCCCTCTTCATCTTAATTCGGTACAAGAAAGAGGTTCAAAATACGACAAAAGTATTATGGTACTGTACGATAAACATGACAGTTTTATTTTCATTTTAATAAACGGGTATCAGTTTATGGTATAGCAGACCATAACTTGACCTATATCGCTACATATAGTGTAGTTATGGATGCTCGGAGACCAAATAAATATGTATCAGCTTATGACTTTCGTCAACTTATGACTTCTGTCAGCTTATGACTTCTGTCAACTTATGAATTCTGTCAACTAATGAATTCTGTCAACTTATGACTTCGTCAACTTATGACTTCTGTCAACTTATGACTTGTGTCAACTTATGACTTCGTCAACTTATGACTTCTGTCAACTTATGACTTCTGTAAGCTTATGACTTCTGTCAACTTATGACTTCTGTCAACTTATAGCTTCGCAGACCATAACTTGGGCTAACTGGCTACATATAGCATAGCTATGTATTCTCGGACATATAACACATTGTTATATCCAATTTACAAAGTAAATGTAACATCTACGACTCTTTTTAACTACTTACGTACGCATGCACGGCACGATACAATCTGATTTGGGAAGTCCGTGATGATGTTAATAAGTGGTGTGAGTATTAGCTGTCAGTGTGAACTTGTTTTTAGGTCCAGGGTTGGTCCTGGAGTTAAGGTGGTAGCCTCAAACCGAGGTCTAAGGTTATACCAACTGATTATGAGGACGGGGGGGGGGGGGGGTTGGTGGGGCGCCCAGACGGTAGCAATCGGAGCATGGATGGCACTAACTGCAAAAATGGCACGGTTGTTATGTATTCGTTTGGAGTGAGTTTCTGCTAGGACGCCTGGCTCGTCCCGGGAGGGGTTAAAAGCGGGTGACCCCAAATCAACATTTTGCATTTACTTACCTTGTATAGGCCTTGCTAGGTCTTTGACTATTTTATATGCCTCCTTGGCATCGTTGCTTTCCACATTGTGTTCGATATCTGAGCACTGAGTTGTTATCCATTCTACCTTGTCTTTTTTCATCTAGGTCTTTATGTTTCCATGTCATTCGCTACTGCGGGGATATTGTTCATGCCTCGCCTCGTTAATCAGGCTGCGACGAAAACATTCCGTTTCAAGGAAGACGTTCGTGGAAGTGAGATGGGGGTCTTGGCCAGTATATCTTACCTGACTCTGACTAACATGTTCGATTAGTATGTTTTGCTTGACCAGATATTAGTCTTCACTACCCGAATCGTGTCTTTAATGGCACAAGGTTTATTATAATATGAGATCCCTCATCATCGACAGGCTCTCTCTAAACCCAAAAATCTTGATCCAGTAACTGACTCACTCAGTGAAGCTAATATATCGGCACTCAAACGTTCCTAGAAAACCGTAGAGCTGATATATTGTCTGGGATATGTGTCATAATTATGCATAAAACGTTCTCCATATCAAGTATACCTAAATTTATAAATATATATCATCGTTGTCGTTGTGCAGTGTAAGAATTAATATATTCAGTAGCACAATGTGTTACAGAATGAATGAGTTAATGCGTCCCTCGCATAAAGAAAAGTACTTATATATCTACTATTGTCATATATCTACTATTGTTATATATCTACTATTGTAGATTGTTGTTACAAAAGTTCGGTTACTGAATCAATCATATTAATATTCGGCGTCTTTTTACCGTAAAGAAAATTATATCTATACGTTGACCACATTATCACTTCTCATGCCGTCAAAACAGTTATACAGTGAATCTCTCGACACTCAAATATACTTGAAAATGACAAGGCAGACATACTAGCAAAGAATGGATCGAGACAAGAACGGCTACATACTTTTCAAACACCAAAACAGAGCACGAGAACAGCAAACAAATAAACGTGGCTGAACAATTGGGTCAAAGGGAAAAAATAGGAGGGCGGAGGTCTAGATATATTATGTAAGCCTTAATACAATTGATGTTCTAAATCAACTTACAAGCAATGACCAAAGCATCATTTTCCGGCTGACAATAGAATACAGCTCACTTAACAAGCACCTGAACAGAATCCAAAAACCAACAACATACTCCTGAGCGCCATTTGTATTCACACCCATACGAAACCGAAGGTCATCATCTCTTTTAGTGCTCAGCGCTAAACGATGTTAGGAAATTGCTTCTTCCTCCATGGCCGGATAAATGTATCATTTTGTATAGCACTAAAGAACAACAGACAAGTACGTGCATATGCCACTATCATGACATTGGGACGAAGGGCGATCGTGTGGATACTGTAACAACAGCAACGCAAATGGAACATTTGAGTGCGTGCGTGAAGAATTAGGTTTGATTCTCTACCTTAAAAGAATACAACTATGCTTAAATACAACTAGCTTTTACATGGAATCATCAAGGGAAGAGAGAGAGAGAGAGAGGGAGAGAGAGAGAGAAAGAGAGAGAATGAGAGAGCGATAGAGAGAGACAAAGAAAGAGAGAGACCCAAAAATATGTGGAGAAGAGAATGTGATAGGCAACTAAAATTAAATGATTCCACTGGAAAGAAGCAGCAAGAGCAGCCAAGGATTGTGTATGCTGGTGAGATGTTGTCAATGGCCTACGGACCGAGATGAGCGATAGGCTTCGATTGATTAATTTTGGGATCAAGATGCTGAGCAGACATGAGCTGCAGTGGTCAGCGACCCATAGCTGACTGCTAGCGTCAGGGCCAGCGAACCATAGCTGCCAAGACCCTTCTACGCCTCCACGCGGTTATCCTGGATTACAGGCTGCAGCAGGGAAGACTGGCTAAAGAGAAGGGATCGAAGAGGGAATGCTAACCGGGTGCTCAAAAAATGCTTGCTGAAGTCGGATGTGTTGGACCGAAAGGTGCAAATATCGCAGCCAAGCTGTAAACTACGACACAACGCATTCCGTTGTCTGGACTACATTCTGCTACTTAAGCCCTTTCAGGGTTTGGTAGTGGGAGATTGAGAACGAACGAAGAAGAAGAAGAAGAAGAAGAAGAAGATCAATTTTGATTGATTGATGATTGCTGCCATAAGTCCTTAAGTCAAATCAAACCGGCACTTTTTGTTCTAGTTCTACCTGGATGGGTTATAGTCTACTGGAACTACTATCATTAGTTAGGGGGGGGGGGGGGTACTTGTGTCTTATTACTGTTAGGTAGCCTACTTGCCATGGTCCAGTCACCTGACAATTAAATAAAAATGGCGGATAACACTGTTAATGGTGCATGAAAAAGCGTGTTGTGATGAAGTTTCTTGTGAAAGAAGGCGTGAAACCTGTGGAAATTCACAGAAGACTGCAATCTCAATACGGTGATGTGACACTCAGTTTCAGTAAAACATTTGAAGGGTGTAAACTTTTTGAGTGATGATCCTAGCCGTTATGACTCTCAACCCATCACAGTCATTCCTGTGAATATCCAGATTGTGGAACGTCATTTCCTGGAAAATCGACGCATAAACTGTCGCAAAATTGCACAAAAAGCAAGTCTTTCTCTGGGTGAGGTGAACATTATTATTCATGAACATTTGCATTTTTAGAAAGATAGTGCACGTTGGGTGGCAAGGCAGCTTTCCACTTTTGACCGGCAGAGAAGAGTCCAAGTCTGGTCGACCTCATACAGCGCACCATACTATGTACCCTCTGCAGCAACTCGGCTGGGAGGTATTGCCATATCCACCTTACATCCCAGACCTCACTCTAAGCGATGTTCTCTTCTTTGGTCCTCTAAACGAAATTCTGAGAGGTGAGCATTTCAGCACTGATGACCAAGTGAAACGGTATGTCCTGGATTGGTTCAGACATACTGACAAATCTGTCTACCCTGAAGCTTTTCAAGCATTAATTAAACGATGTGATAAATGTACAAACGTTACAAGAAATTATTTAATAAAAATAAATGGCATTTTGACATCTTCAACATGTTTTCCCCCCTTCAAAAAAAAAGTATCAGTTGACTTGAGCGCCTCTCGTAGCTAGTGTCGAATGCCCAGTCGTTACAACTTGTCGATCTCAGCAAAGAGTTGTGCTCTGTCCCACTCCACACGAGATTCTGTCTACTAATCTGTACATGCGTATTTGGCTTAATGGCTTGGCTTCGTTCGTTCTCAATCTCCCGCTACCAAATCCTGAAAGGGCTTAAGTAGCAGAATGTAGTCCAGACAACGGAATGCGTTGTGTCGTAGTTTACAGCTTGACTGCGATATTTGCACTTTTCGGTCCAACACATCCGACTATAGCAAGCATGTTTTGAGTACCCGGTTAGCATTTCCTCTTCGATATCTTCTCCTTAGTCAGTCTGCTCTGTTGCAGCCTGTTATCGATGATCACCGCGTGGAGGTGTAGAAGGGTCTTGCAGCTCTGGTTCGCTGGCATTGATGCTTGCAGTCAGTTATGGGTCGCTGACTACTGCAGCTCATGCGCTGCTCAGCATCTTGATCCCACATCCGTATTTGACTTATACTTAAGCAACAAGAGACAGAGAGTAAGACACATGATCACTGCCTTTGGTGAAAATACCGAGTAGAAACCATAAACAAAAGGGGACAATTGATTCATAATGCAGAAAAAAATGACAGATTACAACTAGGTCATTATCATTGTAGGGAGAGAATGCAGAGACTTGTGCAATGTGAAAGTGGACCTCGAGGTTATAGTATTCTTAAAAATGTTAAGGATGCTGTTGCTGTTATATACGATAGATTATGTGTTACAATGTAAGAAAGCCGTTTGGGGCTTCTCTGCTAGAGTGGAGAGGCAGGGTCGTTGCTGAGAGCAGCTGTGCATATTTGACAACAATCTATAGTATCAGAATGGGGATCGAGGCAGTGAATTCGGCTCTGATGTGGCTATCTGGGACCTCTTTAATGAGGGCTGTCTCTGACTCTCAATCCTTGCCTCAGAAGGGATGGCTGGGGTCTCGAACCAACGGGAGCTTGTGTAGATCTACTGCCCTGACCATGCTAGGATTTGCGTGAATGAAAGAGCTGACATCGTTATAGTTGGGACACCCGCAGTACGGGCATTAGATAGACGGGATATTTTGGAGTTGATCAACGACTGTCTTTTGGATGAAGACACTGCTGTCAATGAACCAACAATGCACAGATCGTTGTAGTCAAGAGGTTAAGGCACTCGCCTCTCCCAGTGATAAATGGAAACGGTGGGCGATCGAATCCTGCAATTTTCAAGCGACCCCTGGTCTTACAGAGGTAAGACCAATGTGCTTGCATCTCGAGTTACCTCCAGTCGTCTCGACCAATAGTCTTGCCACTGATCCAAGGTAACTGTGGTAAAGAGTGAGATTGATGACCAGATCAGCTTCTTTCTCACTATAATCTAAATACAACGCACATCACATTATTAAAACAACACCGTCTGATAATGTAGCCATCATCATTTGCGATGGGCAATAACTAATATATTTAAATCATACAAGGGTCTAGCACATACGAACGCTTGAGAAGATGAAGCAGAACTGTGTACAACCAGCAAGCTACAGGAACCACCAGTATCCACTGATATGGACCAGAACACCCATGGGTCCGTCGCAAGAGCAATGACGTCGTTTCTTAACCGAACAAATATTGAGACCATATACAATGGAGCATAAGAACTTCGACGGCAAAGCCTGCCATTGGAATATCTTGACTTTCCCTATAAAAAATATGCAAGTTTCGTGAATTACAGTCATAAATTATTTATACTGGCACAGTAGCTTATCAGCGATTAGAATCTGCCTAAGCAGTAAATTCACTGTCAAACAGATTATTACAAATACGAAGAGAATCATAAAATAGCTTACTTCTTCCTTCGTCCTTCTTCCTTCGTGCATTTTCCTTCTTCATCATTCCTTCTTCATCCTCCTCCTCCTCGTTCTTCTTCTTCTTCTTCGTCTTCTTATTCTTCTTCTTCTAATTATTATTATTATTATCATTATTATTATTAATATTATTATTATTATTATTTTTCGGAAGGAAGACTGACGTCTGGTCAGGAAAAACATACTGATCAGACACGTTAGTCAGACAAAACAGACTGGTCAAGACTCTCACCTTGGCTTCTTCGTAGCCCTTCCTGGAAACGGGCTGTTTTCATGTCAGCCTGGCTAACAAAGGGAGGGAGAGATCAACGTGATACTCGTAGTAGTGAGTGACACGCAGATGAATCAAAGCAAAGCACACCTGCTTGGATGACCCCGGTCCACCTTCATCAACACGCTCGGGATGTGAGTAAAGCTACCACAACCCGCAACTTAACGTCCCTTACAGGGAGCACAAAAGAGATAACCTACTCATTAAGAACAATCTCAAACAGCAACAATATTATTATGATTTATTTATTTGTATTATTATTTGGTCTCTTTTCCACTATTTATAATCTTTAGGAGAAAAAGCATGAGAGATATGGATATATATATATATATAGACTTTTATGAAAGAGAGTGACAGAGAGAAAGCATGACAAATAGAGAAACATGGCGGGGAGGGAGAGAGACAGCGAGAGTGAGAGAGAGAAGATGAGACAGATACAATGAGAGAACGCGTCATGCAATAAAGATCAAACAAGGGCGAGAGAGGGAGGGAGAGAGAAGGGAATCGAAAGAGACGCCCTTAAGTTCAAAAACATAAAAGTGTCAGTAATTTGCCTAAAAATCTACCGACAGAGTTCATTAAAATAAGGAATGTTTTGGCACCTTTCACCCAGCTCCGGGATCTCACGTGAATAGAAAGCCACAAAGCGGCAGCATTGCCCGTATAGCTCAGTGACTCAGACATAAACACGGAGCACACGTTTAATATATAGCTGGGACGGCTTTAAAACTGTAAGAAATACTACTAGACCAATCCAAAACGCTGTTGGTGGGGATGAAGAGTTAGAGACTTCATTTGTACTAAGCCTCAGTTATTTACATGCTTTTGACATGAAAGTTGTCCGTTTGCTTGGAATTCTTGACATAGCAGCTGTTTGTTTGTGGAATTCTTGACATAACGGCTGTTCCGTTTGTGGAATTATTGAGAAAACGGTTGTCCTATTGTGGAATTTTTCACATAACAGTTGTCCGATTGCGTGAAATTCTTGACATATCAGCTGTCCGTTTGCGTGGAATTCTTCACATAACGGCTGTCCGTTTGCGTGGAATTCTTCACATAACGGCTGTCCGTTTGCGTGGAATTCTTCACATAACGGTTGTCCGTTTGTGTGGACTTGTTGACATAAGCGTTGTTCGCTCGTGAAATTCTTGACATAGCGGCTATCCGTTTCTGGAATTCTTGACATAACTTTTGTCAATTTGTGTGAAATTATTGACATAACAGATGTCCGTTTACGTGGAATTTCTGTCCCTTTCTCAAATTCTTGACATCACGATTGTCCTTTTGCGTGGACGTCTTGACATTCTGTAATTCCGTTTCCTTGGAATTCTTGACATGGCGGTGTCCGTCCGTGGAATTCTTAATATAACGGCTGTCCGTTCCTAGACGTCTTGATATGATGGCTGTCCGTTCCTAGACGTCTTGACATGATGGTTGTCCGTTCCTGGACGTCTTGACATGATGGTTGTCCGTTCCTGGACGTCTTGATATGATGGTTGTCCTTTCCTGGACGTCTTGACATGATGGTTGTCATTTCTTCGACATCTAGACATGATGGTTGTCCTTTCATGGACGACTGGACATGACGGTTGTCCTTTCTGAGACTTTTTGTCCTGACTGTTGTCTTTTTATGTAGACTTCATTGTTTTGTCGAATGTTTTCATTGTTATGTCAAATGGTTTCATTGTTATGTCAAATGGTTTCATTGTTATGTCAAATGGTTTCATTGTTATGTCAAATGGTTTCATTGTTATGTCAAATGGTTTCATTGTTATGTCAAATGGTTTCATTGTTATGTCAAATGGTTTCATTGTTATGTCAAATGTTTTCATTGTTATGTCAAATGGTTTCATTGTTATGTCAAATGGTTTCATTGTTATGTCAAATGGTTTCATTGTTACGTCAAATAGTTTCATTGTTATGTCAAATGGTTTCATTGTTATGTCAAATGGTTTCATTGTTATGTCAAATGGTTTCATTGTTATGTCAAATGGTTTCATTGTTATGTCAAATGGTTTCATTGTTATGTCAAATGGTTTCATTGTTATGTCAAATGGTTTCATTGTTATGTCAAATGGTTTCATTGTTATGTCGTATGTTGTCACTGTTATTCTTAATGCTGTCATTGTTAGGTAGAAATTTTTCACAGTTGTGTTCAAAGTTTTCACTTTTATTACGAAGCTGTTATACTTTTATAGAAGGCTACTACCATTGTGTTCAAATGTTATCACAGTTAAGTCGAATTTTGTCATGGTTTTGTCGAATGTTTTCGGTGTTATACCACTAATGTTGTGTCGAATACTGTCATAGTTATATCGAAAGTTGATATTGTTATATCAAAGTGTGCCATAGTTAGAGAGAATTCTGTCTTATGTATATCTGTTGTTGTTATTGTTATATCAAATTTGAGTTCGGCTTCACTATCATACTGACGATTGGCTATTCAATCTGTGCAGATTCAAGGTCAAAAAAGTCTAAAAGATAACTGTACATGATTTCCTCTATCTGGATGACTGTGCATTAAATTCAAATACGGAGAGTGACATGCAAGATTGCCCCAGCATGGCAAAAACTTTGGTCATATCACCTATATTACAAAAACATAATTTCTATTTCAACGAGTTCCAGATATGGCTTATTCGGAACCTTCAATCATGGTACGCGGCTAAGCCGGGATCCAAAAATAACTGCTGAAGTCAGATGTGTCGGACCGAAAGGTGAAAATATCGCAGTCAAGTTGTAAACTACGACACAGCGCATTCCTTTCTCCGAGCTACACCCTGATACTTACAAAGCCCTTCACAGGGCTTGGTAGTGAGAGTTTGAGAACGAATAACAACGAAAAGGAAGAACGTATATTTCTATTCATTGCATCATCACATGGTGTACCCGCAGGGGAGGTTAACGGTAACAGATCTCCAGCTGTATATGTCCCGTTCCAGACTCTTACAGTCAGTCGGATTGTGCCTCGACCACATCTTGATGTCTGTCCGTCTGTACCGCCGGGGCCCTCTGGTTACCCTGTTTTCCAATCCTTCCTCCAGTATAACCTTCCGCAGATTTCTATGTCACTTGATATGACAAAAATATTGTATTTTTCTGCTTTTCATTTCCTCCAGAAACGCCTTCTCCACCTTAAGCTGCTCTGTAACTTCACTATCTATTTTTCTATATAGAAAACCCTTATGGAAACCCACATTTCTTCTTCTTCTTCTTCGCACGCTGTGAGACGTCAACTTAAATTTGTTTGAAGAAAGCAGCTGTCATCCTGAGGCTGTCGAAACTGCCATAGAGTTTGTCTAGTATTGCCACTGGTGATGGCCACATGTGTTTTCTCTGGTCCTCGTATGTTGGGCAATTTTACAACAGATGTTCCGCGGTCATTTTCCCTGTACCACAGGTGCATTCGTCAGTGCCACCTATCTTCAGTTTATTGAATAGATGGTACCTCAGTCTTGGAAACCCGCATTTCAAAGGCTTTTATCCTCTTATCTATTGTCTTGGTAAAAATCTTGGGTTCGTCGTTATACAGTAAAACTGAATGTATATATAGGGTATGGTGCATGTAACGGATATTTATGCTAATAACTGCGAAAATAATGAGTTCACATCTTATCTATATGTATGGGACGGCGTGGGCTAGTGGTTAAGTGACAGTGAAACCAACCAGATGGTGCTGGGTTCGACTCCCACCACAGCACCGGCCGTTACCGCGGGGAAAAAAACCGTTAGAAATGCAGGAGGAAGCAGGTCCTTACATTCTGAAGTCGAATACACTGGGCCGTCAGGGGCAACAAAGAACTACAGTGCAATGCACACCGCCTTTGGGGATTATAGAAATAAGGCGAACCGAGAAAAAAAAATGATATGTAGCACGGTCAGCATAAGCATCATGGAGAGACAAGATACGAAACGAGGAATGAGGAGACTAACGTGAACAACACCAGTATTAGACTACACAAAAAGACAGCAACTAAAATGGTTTGGCCACGTAAGAAGACTACCACCACAAAGCATCCGCCAACAAGCAATGCTATTTAGATACAACGGATTCAAGGCAGACCACGAAAAATGTGGCTTGCGGAAATATCTGAGGCTGTGAATGCTACTGTGCATGAGGCACACAGCCGGGCTCGTTCTCGTGATCTCTTCATAACCTCACGATGAAAAGCATAATAGGGTAAATGAAAAACATAAACAAATAAAGGTCAACATAATTGAATTGTTTTATTTTCAAGTGTGTCTGTCTTTATCTCCGACCACTGTCTTTTGGCCAAAAAATAACTTGTGTTATGTCATCTGTAATTATTGTGTTTCATTCATTTCATGACGCGCAAAGCCGTTAGGAAGGATTATTCGTTATGTTTGAGACTTTATCAAGGTAAACAATATGCTTCTGACACCATTTCTTCAAAAGAGGAATGTAGATCATGTCGAAGACCAAACTATAGAAGATTAGTTCTACAGTCGATATTATGACACTGTGGAGCAGCAGGAAATGAGACAGCAGACATGTTAACTAAGGAGTGTGCAAAACAAGTATTTTTTTAAAACAATCACCTTCAAAGACAAGAAGAAAAGAAGCCATAAGAAGGAAAGGAAGAATAACGCCTGGTCAGGTACAATATACTGATCAGACATGTCAGTCAGGTTCAGGCAAAATATACAGGACAAGACCCTCTCTTTAGCTTCCTGGTCACTCTTCTTGGAAATGGGCTGTTTTCCAAGTGAGGGGTCGACGTGATCCCCGTAGTAGTGAGTGACACGCAGCTGAAGTCAAGCATAGCATAACCACCTGGAGGATCCGGTCCACCATCATCAGCTCTCTTGGGATGTAAGGAAAGCTACTGCAACCCGCCACTTTACGTCCTTTTCAGGGCACACAAAAGAGTAACCTACTCATTGTGGGCATTCGCAAACAACAAACAACAAGTCATAAGAAAGTCTACCAAACGAGAGACAACTATCACTGCCTTGGTTGAGCAGAGTAAGTCAGCCTGTTTTGCATGAGAACGAGACATAACAGATTGAGTAATCCATTTACACGGGATAGAATTGGCTCCATCACTCATGTGTTTGTGTGAGCAAGTGGCATAGACAATCGAACATATCCTGCTTAGTCATTTGGGTACTGGCACTGGCCGACAGAAACGAACCTTCACACAAAGCTATTTGCTTTGTGGAACTATCCACTACAGCAACTTTTATCCGGAGAAGTTGACTTTATGTGTGAACGAAATAAAAATAATATGGCGAACAAATAGAAAAAGAAGATCTTCAGCAGTTTGAGCGAGGAGAAGTAGCGGTCTCTGCGGTGTAGCTCAAATTCAGAGATGAGAATAATAACCTCATTTCCATTCCGTTCTTCCTGAAAACAGGCTGTTTTACTGCAGTCTGACTAACGAGGTAGGGATCGTTGTGATCCTCGCAGTTGTTGTTCGTCCATCACGAGTGATGAGGACCTTTCCCTTTTTCACCTAGCCAGTCCTTTCAGACGAGTATACTGTAAATCCAGGTTGTGGATGGGTGCGGAGATGGCTGGTGAGTCCGATTTTGGATCTGCATAGTTGCAGGCAGTGAAAGCATGGAAAGTTCGCTTTGCGAGACGGTGATAATGATTTTCAGAAAATCCATGTATTTATTGCTCAGCCAGGAGTTCCACAACTGACGCAGCTTTTGAATGTAGTTTAGCTTGTAAGCGGACTTACGCTATTCGCTTTGCCGGTCGTCCGTCGTCGCAGGACTCGACTGTGTTAGTACTGGATAAATGAAAAGAGAATGACTTGCGCGATAAATTTGATTTAAGTGAGGAAGTGTTGGACAGTTCGTCGACTTCACTCACTCGCCCGAGTCTAGTTTTAACCAGTCGCAAGACAAGTCAGGCCGACTGGATATGGACTCGCCAAACTATAGTGAGTGTGACACAGATGAAGCGAAGTATAGCCCAGCAGCCTGGAGGAGCCCCGGCCTACCTTCATCAACACGCACGGGATGTGAAGAAAGTCGCTATAACTCGCCACGTAAAGCCATTTTCAGAGCACAAAAGTGTAAACAATTTTAAAAGGGGCGTTAAAGTCAAACCAGGACTTTTTTTAATGAAAAATAATTGCTTTTCAAGTAGTCTAAATGACATATATTTTTAAATATAATCTCATGCAACGTGAATGTATTTATCCCAGAGTTTAAGCAATGCTTAAAAAGTTTCAACGTAGAAATATTTATCAGTATGTCTGAAACAATCCAGGACAGCCTGTTTCACTTCGTCATCAGTGCTGAAATGTTCACCTTCAAAGAATGTTTTTAATGATCTAAACAGGTAAAAATGGCTTGGGGCGAGGTCTGGTCTGTAAGGTGGATGTGGCGTTACCTCCCAGTCGAGTTGCTGTAGATGGTGCATGGTGTGGTGAGCCGTATGAGGTCGAGCGTCACAGGAATGACTGTGGTGGGTTAAAAGCCTGGATCATAACTCACGGATGTACCGCTTTTTTTCGAAAACACGCTTACACCATTCGAATGTTTTACTGCGGATGAGTGTCTCCTCGCGTATTGTATTTAAAGTCTTCTGGCAGGTTTCATTCCTTCTTTCACAAGAAACGTTATCATAATACGCTGTACTATGAAAACACTAACAGTTTTTCCCCGCATTGTCATTTATCTGTCCCATGGCAAGTGGGCCACCTAGCAGTAATAGGACACAAGTGCCCCTAACTAATGATAGTAGTTCCAGCACGACATACCCCATTCAGGAAGAACTAGAACAAAAAGTCCCGATTTCATTTGAACGTCCCTCGTATTATGAACATTACAACAACAACAAAATACTACTGCATGTCATCGTTATTTAAAAAAGTAACCCTCTACTGCCGTAAAGTGAGGTGTTAGCAATCTCACATTTTCTCAGCTGTATGAGGGCGGTAGCCATTTTCTCTTCCTCGCCGCTCTTACTTCTCGGACTAAACAGGTACCCATTTAAGGCTGGGTCGACCCTGCGCCGTTGCGGTCTGCTGCCTCAAAAACATTTCCGCCTCAACTGGGAAATGAACCCAGGACCACTCAGATGCGAAGCCGGAGTGCTAATCACTGCGCTTTAACAGGCTATTTTAACTTACCATATCAAGTCATAATCTTCAGACTGAGAACTGGGCATAACAGACTCAATGGCCATCTATACAACAAAGTGAGGATTGGGACAGATTACAGGTGTATATGTGGGAAGAAACCATGACCGTGGAACACATCCTACAAAGTTGCACGCTCACGCAGGAAGCGAGGGAACAAAACTGGCCTCGTGAGACAGATCACAAAAAAAGTAGGCACAGATGAATAGTGGTAGGTAAATTGGTAGGCTAGCATGTAGATATGTATATATATATATATATATATATATATATATATATATATATATATATATATATATATATATTGTATGGTGGTTGGTAGGTCTGTTGGTTGGTAGGTAGGTAGGCTTGTAGGTAAGTAGAAGGTAGGTAGTTTGCAGGTAAGTAGAAGGTAGATAGGTAGATAGGTAAATAGAAAGGTAGGTGTGTATGTAGGCATACAGGCAAGTAGACAGGTGGGAAGACTGGCGGAGAGGTAGATAGACCAATGGACAAAAAGGTAGGTATGAAAATGAACGGTAAGGCAGTTAGATATACAGATGCATAGATTCAAACAGACGGACGGGCGGGTGTGCGTCGATCTGGCGGACAGACAGACAGACAAGCAAGGAGACAGACATACGGACGGACGGACAGACAGACAGACAGACAGACAGACAGACAGACAGACAGACAGACAGACAGACAGACAGACAGACAGACAGACAGATAGATAGATAGATAGATAGATAGATAGATAGATAGATAGATAGATAGATAGATAGATAGATAGATAGATAGATAGATAGATAGAGAGAGAGAGGGAGAGAGAGAGTAATAGACATAGAGAACCAGAAAGCAATGAAAAACTACATTCCTGGTAAGCCTACGTTTATTCATGTCTGCATCCCGCTAGACCGTACGCAAACTAATGGCGTCGTTCCTACTACCCGTATGAGGACTAAACGTGATATCGAGACGAAGGAGAGTTCCACGGGTATCCGTCTTAATCCGTCTTTCGTCTTTCCCCTCAGCCACCCTAAAACACACCAAAACGAAAAGTTTGTCAATGAACAGAAGCCGACAGAAGTCAAAGGAAGTTAGACCACGGATTTGAAAAGTCAATATCCAATTCTAAAAACGTGCTTCTGGTTGTTCCCTCAATAGAATTCGAGAACTAGACATTTGCATCTTGGTTATTTGAGCCTTGTTTGACCTAATACAATTGGTTATAATACCTAGGTTTTCGCCACAAGTATTCACTGATACATTAGATGGGTGTTGTACTCTGTGATGTGTATGTATGAGGTTTCTGGCTATATACAAGTCATTGTCGGAAGATTTCTGGTCGATTTGCTCAAGTGATTAAGCTAATTTTATCCGGAAAAATACTTCTGTCGGTTCAGGTCTGTGTGCTAAAGCTGAAAAAGGTTTTGTAATTCAGTGCCACAAAGAAGCAAAGATGCCGTCTTACGGTATATCCACTTTGTTCATCCACATTTTTATTTATTTATCGTCTTATTCTTTTTCGACGTGCGCATCGCACTCGGATTGTTTTCTCATTCTCCATTTACTTTTTATTTTTTATTTTTGTAATGTACTTCTCGTTGTTATACTTGAACTACTTCTCCTTCTACTACTTCTCCTTCTACTTCTACTTGTACTACTTCTACTTGTACTACTTCTCCTTCTACTTCTACTTGTACTACTTCTACTTGTACTACTTCTACTTCTACTTGTACTACTTCTACTACTTTTCCTTCTACTTCTACTTGTACTACTTCTACTTGTACTACTTCTCCTTCTACTTCTACTTGTACTACTTCTACTTGTACTACTTCTCCTTCTACTTGTACTACTTCTACTTCTACTTGTACTACTTCTACTTGTACTACTTCTACTTCTACTTGTACTACTTCTCCTTCTACTTCTACTTGTACTACTTCTACCTGTACTACTTCTACTTGTACTACTTCTCCTTCTACTTCTCCTTCTACTACTTCTACTTGTACTACTTCTACCTGTACTACTTCTACCTGTACTACTTCTACCTGTAATACTTATATTTGTACTACTTTTACTTGTACTACTCTTACTTGCACTACTCCTTCCACTTGTACTACTTCTACTTGCATTACTACTGCTTGTTCTACTTCTCCTCATACTTCTTCTACCTGTACTACTTCTAGCTGTACTACTTCTATCTGTACTAATTCTACTTGTAATACTTATACCTGTACTACTTCTAAATGTACTATTTCTACCTGCACTACTTCTAGCTGTACTGCTTCTATATGTACTAATTCTACTTGTACTACTTATACCTGTACTACTTATACATGTACTACTTCTACCTGTACCACTATTACTTGCACTACTATTACTTTTACTACTTTTACTTGTACTACTTCTACTTGTACTACTCCATCCACTTGTACTACTTCTACGTGTACGTTTTTCTTCTTCTCCTACTTCTACTTGTACTACTACTACTACGTGTACTACTTCACCTCGTACTTCTTCTACCTGTACTACTTCTACCTGTACTATTTCTACCTGCACTACTTCTACGTGTACTACCTATATCAGTACTACTTGTACTTGTATAATTCTACTTGTGCTACTTCACCTACCACTACTTCTACCTGTACTACTTCTACATGTACTACTTCTCCTTCTACTACTTCTTCTTGTACTACTACTACTTGTACTACTTCTTATCATACTTTTTCTACCTGTACTACTTCTACCTGTACTATTTCTACCTGCACTACTTCTACCTGTACTACTTATATATGTACTAATTGTACTTGTACAATTCTACTTGTGCTACTTCTCCTACTACTACTTCTACCTGTACTACTTCTACCTGTACTACTTCTACTTGTACTACCTCTCCTTCTACTACTTCTGCTTGTAATACATCTACTTATGCTACTTCTCCTCGTACTACTTCTACTTGTACTACTTCTCCTAGTACTACTTCTCCTAGTACTACTTCTACTTTTGCTACCTCCCGTCGCACTACTTCTACGAATGCTATTTACTCTCGTGCTACTTCTACTTGTACTACTTCTGCTACTTCTACTTGTACTACTTCTACTTATACTACTTCTCCTCGTACTACTTCTACATATACTACTTATCGTTGTACTTCTTCTGCCTGTACTACTTCTACCTGTACTACCTCTCCTTCTACTACTTCTGCTTGTAATACATCTACTTATGCTACTTCTCCTCGTACTACTTCTACATATACTACTTATCGTTGTACTTCTTCTGCCTGTACTACGTCTACTGGAACTACTTCTCTTCATATTTCTTCTACTCGTACTACTCCTTTTACTACTTCTCCTAGTACTACTTCTACTTTTGCTACCTCCCGTCGTACTACTTCTACTTCTACTACTTCTCATCGTACTACTTGTATTTGTACTGCTTCTCCTTGTACTACTTTCGTTTAAACTACTTCTCATCGTACTGCTTTTACTACTTCTACTTGCATTATGTACTACTTCCTCTCCTACTACATCTATTTGTACCACTGATACATGTACTACTTCTCCTCGTACTACTTCTGATTTCTTCAGAATGTCTATATAGTAGACACATACAGTTAAGAGCAATCAGGATCAGAAGAAACATGCTGATCACTGTCTCACCTCACGTCTGCGATCTCAGTGACAAGCTTACTGAGGATTCGCGCTTTGCACTACTTCCCTGTGTACTCAGACCACCTTCTGAATGTTGTTTTGTGTTGTAAGAAAAACCACTAACCTGCCACTAAAGAAAGAATACATAGAATTAAATTAACTAAAATAAATTGGTTTTAGCAACAACAATAAAATACTTTTTCATCGGTGATCAAATAATATATATTTTCGTTATACTAGGATTTCTAATTAATTGCAACAACTTGTTATTGTTATTATTATTATTATTAGTGAAGTTTAGTTTAGTTGAAGAATCAACATCATTGCACGCCCAAAGTGCTATTTTCTTCTCCAGGTTTTTCGAGAATCTTAGCACAATGCACAAGATCACAATACACCAGCAGGAATTCCATTAAACATTTGGAAAATGTGTAACATAATTTTGAATTTTGCCCGAGCAGTGGCCGTAAACTTTTTTTCAATTTCTTAACTCCGATGGAATTTAAACGTGCGCGACACTGCTCATCGGCGTCCGATCTCTACTACGCAGAGATCCGGGAAAAATACCAGAAAGTTCACGGGGAAAAAAACAACCTGATCTCCACCGTGATTTGAACCCGCAACCTCCAGCACCCGAGACCGACGTCTTACCTCGAGACCACTCAGTCTCTTTATTATTATTATTATTATTATCATTATTATTAATATTATCATTATTATTATCATTATTATTATCATTATTGTTATCATTATTATTATTATCATTATTATTATCATTATAATCATTATTATTATCACTATTATCATTAGTATTATCATTATTATCATTATTATTATTATCATTATTATTATTATTATCATTATTATTATTATCATTATTATCATTATTATTATCATTATTATTATCATTATTATTATTATCATTATTATTATTATCATTATTATTATCATTATTGTTATCATTATTGTCATTATTATTATCATTATTATTGTCATTATTATTATCATTATTATTATCATTATTATTATCATTATTATCATTATTATTATTGTTACTCAGTCTCCTGTGGGATTATCTCTTCAGGATTCTAGTGAAGGGACGCACGGTTTTTCATCACACCCAGGGTAGAAAGCGGAAATGTATCTGTCCCCTTCACGAACTCAGCAGAAAGCGTGGTGCATTCTTTCTTCTTCCTTCTGCTTCTTCTTTTTTCTTCATCTCCTACTTTCTCGGAGTTCATTCCTAATAAGAGGTTGTGACGTTGTAATATACAGCGAGGATACGATGTATGCGTTCTTGCATCCCACACAGTTATATACACGTACCCTCATGGTGAGACCCTTCCATCGCACTTCTGTTGGGTTGACCCATACAACCGCAACACATGTCTTTGGAGACTTATAACACATGCAGTCATTAGGGGCCATATGTCAGTGAGTTGTGGAGGCGCGTAGCGCAGTGGTTAGCGCGCTGGCTTCGCATCTGAGTTCATTCCCCAATTGAGGCGGTGATGTTTTTTCTAACAGCAATGGCTCCCGGGTCGACCCAGCCTTAAATGGGTACCGGTTCAGTCCAGGAAGTAAAAGCGGCGAGGGAGAGGAGATGGCTTCTGACCTCATATAGCCAATCCTTTTAAATGTGCAATCGCTAAAATCTCAAACCCCTACGGCAGTAATGCTATGGGTTACTTTACTTTACTTTATGCCAGTGAACAAGAATTTTATCTATGGTTTCAACCACATCGAAACATCTTGGAACACTGAAACACTAACATAGGTACATACAGACGCCCACTCGAATCTAAACGCAGGTTAATACGTTCTGATATTGTCTAAAAGCCTTCGATCCAGGGTGGAAAGAGTGTGATTTCATCAATAGAATACAGAGAGGCAAACCTTTGACCACAACAACAAAAATACACCCAGTTTCTGCTTACTTTTTGCGGCAGTTGCTGTGATTCCTAATTTTATAGCCAGGCTACACTCGAGCAGCCGGTTTCCAAGGTCATCGCTTGAAGGCGGAGTAGCATCTTGGTCTGCTCTGTTCCTCTGACCCTGATGCCTTCAGCTAGCTTTGAGTTAATGGCTGCTATCAGCTCATGCCCTGCCGCATCTTGGCCCCACAAAAACCAGTTGAACATACCAGTTTATCTGGAAGGTCTTGTTCTGTCCATTTCCTTACTCCAGACGGAGTATGGGCCCGAATACAGTTGGTCTTCTTTACGAAGCTTGCGAAAAGCCTTTTGTGTGCTTTCGCGATGGGCGTTTCAGTAGAAATCTATTTTACGCGATGAGTTCGCTAGCCTTATGTAAATCTCTATTAATTACTATTTAAAACATGCATAGAGGTGCAGGAAGGCTGCGTGGCCTAGGGGTGAAGCGTTCATTTGACAATTCTAATGCATCCGGTTCGAATCACGTTCGTGTCTAGTTGGCATATTAGGGTCTTTTCGCTCCTCCCCGTACGGAAAGTCATGGCAACCTACCGTACTACCGTACTGCCCACTTACAAAGAAACGTATAACAGCCAAAGAAGTTGGCGGCTGTAAGAAGCGACGTTCTGCATAGGACATGATATTTACATATAGAGGGGCAGTAGTGCTGTTGTTTCCTCCCCAGAAAGGGGTCCCGAGTTCCACCCGGGGCAGCCCCTATCTACATAATCCTAAACGTCTTCGCCACTGCAATTAATCACACGAGTTGACTTCTCTAGCGTCAAGTCAACGTAATGTCAAGTGCTGCATCTAACAACATCGATAGATCGGCCAACGTCCCAGTGCTAATCTGCCATGGTCCAGTGATTCGAATATTAGGATTACGCAGGCACGGCGAAAAGACTCGAAACGCCTTCTTCGTTGAGCTTGAAGTGAAAAGTATTGAATGTACGTATTTGGAAGAGCTGTCATGTATGAAATACGACTTGGACTGGTCCCCACTAGCTCTTAAGCAAGTGTCAGGCTGCTCCGAGTTTTTCGTTTTATTACACACTTAATCTTCATGACGCAAGGACAGAGGGCTTAACACGCTAGGAAACCGACGCGGTTCTAGTGGCCTATTTATTACGATAACGGTGTTTTGGTCTGAAGTCACAAGTTTGAGCCCTAAGTTGTATCTATAACGATTACCAGTGCATGTGGTCGCTATTTTTCAACTTCCAGAGGTCCCTAGTAAATGGTATCCCACAGTTAATGGTAACTTTGTGTGACCTAACGGTGATATTCAAGCTTCATGGAAATTATGTGACAAGCATTGAATGGGGGAATCATAAAATAATTATTCTCATCGATAAACAAGTGCAATGCAGCTTCTGCTTCTTCTTGTTTTTCTTCTTCATCATCTTATTTGATCAACTGATGCTTTGCTTCTAGCCTGGTGAGGTTCATAAAGAAGACTGCGTTTGGGGTCTTTGCCAGTCCCCTACATGTGCAGGGCAGCAATGAAGGAGGGAAACTGGTCACTTCACCTCGCCATAGACAACTAAAATCTAGTACTTAATAGTGTGTAACACTTCATCCCCGACAGCAGAGAGCTAAGTATTTAGTGCCACGGATCCCAAGCCAATCGTGCATGTCATCGAATTAATCAACTGACATGATCCTTACCTGTAGGCTACATGAACTCTTTTTAAATAAATGAATGTTAAAATCTGATACGTTGGGTCGAAGGTCGCACGGCAAAGTAAAAGTCACAACGCCCATGAAAACAAAACAAACGAAAAGAACAAGAAACATACATTATTTAAAACTAAATTTATAAATCTCCGACAGGATTGCAAGCTTCTTTGTTGGTATTACATATTTTTTGTTCCCAAATTTGACTTAACCGTTGTCAGTTTGCGTGTACTTCTATTTTTCCTACTTTAACCTACTTCCTCATAACCTAGAGTTGAAATTGCGTACATATACTCTACTAGTGCGACCTGTTAGTCTATCAAATTTTGATAGACATTATTTTGCCAATACGTTTTTTTAAACCTTAATAAAACGAATTTAATTAAATTTTGTTAAACACTAATATGAAAATAAATTACGCTCCTGTAGTTTGTAAGTTTTTAAAAGAAACTTTAACTAAAAAAAAACGCTATTTTTAAAAAAAATTTACGTGTTGCATTTGTGATATTGGTGAAAAAGACTAACGTCTGGTCAGGAAAAACATACTGATTAGACATATTACTCAGGGTCTGCAAAATATATTGGCCAAGATCCCCACCTCGGCTTCATCGTAGTCCTCTCTGGAGACGGGCTGTTTTCATGGCAGACTGAGTAACGGAAACATTCCGTATGGAAAAAAATAAACTAGTGACCGGGTCCTCAGACTCCTAGAATTTGCACGATGCAATAAGCTGTTGGTGGCAAATACGTTTGGGCTTAACAAGTCGTCTAGATGCTGGACATGACAACCTAAAAAATGGCGTGCACATCCAAATTGATTATATATTGGTCCAGAGGAGGTTTAGATCTAGCATCAACACCGATAAGTTTTCAAGGAACATGAGAAAACAATCCCTCTAACACTAACAACTAAAGAGAATAACCAACTGATAACGACGGAAGAGGTACCTGCAGCGGTTAAAACATTGAGAAGAGATAAGGCGGCCGGCGTGGACAATATACCAGCAGAGCTCTTACAGGTAGGTCAAGATATAGTGGTGGAAGGCCTGAAACACATCTGCTACAAAATAGGGGGGGGGGGAGGGGGGGGGGGCGACAGGAAACTGACCGGACTAATAGACAAAATCAAAAGTTACACCGTTACCTAAGTCTGGAAACCTAAAGCTGTGTCAAAATTACAGAACAATAAGCCTCATCAGCTACCCTAGCAATACCATGCTTAGATGAATTCTCAACGAATTGAAACCCCAAGCAGAGAACATGATTGCCGAGCAGCAATCAGGGTTCAGACAGGAAAGAAACACTACAGAACAGATATTTAATTTAAGGCTACTTAGCGAGAAATATCTAGAAAAGCAGTAAAAACGGTGTCATGTGTTTGATGATTTTAAGAAGGCACTTGATACGGTAAAGCATAAAAGGCTATTTGCAACCATGAGGATGAATAAAATCAAAGGAAATATTATAAAGATCCTTGAACACCTGTAGGACAAGGCGTCCATCGCAGTTCTTGCGAATGGGAGGCGCCGAGACTATTATCGCACTTCAGCTGGTGTGACAAAGGGTTGTACACACACTCCAAATCTTTTAAATATATTTCTTGAGAGAATTATGATTGAGGCACTTCAAGGTCACGTTGGTACTGTCAAGAAAGGGGGCCGAACGATTATCAACCTTCGTTTTCCAGATGATATCGACAGGTTGGCGTGGTCAGAATCCGAACTCCAGGAATGGGTCAGAAGGTTCGATAAAACAGCTCTTGACTATCGCATGGAGAGAAACGCTGGAAAGACGACAGTAATAACCAACAACTCCCAGGGCTTCAACAGTACGATACGAGCTAATGACCATGAACTAGAAGTGGTTGACCGTTTTAAATATCTGGGTTTGATTGTCAGTGATTATGGATCAAAATGTGAGGTGTTGGCGAGAATAGCACAAACAATAGCGGCGCTTGCATAGGTAAACACAATCTGGCAAGATAAACGATTAGCACTATGCACACAAATCAGATTAATGCGTACATTGGTCCTGTCAATATTCCTCTATGCTTGTGAGACATGGACAGTTACAGCGGACCTTAACCGAAGGATACAGGCTTTAGAGATGAGATGTTTCAGAAGACTTTTAAATGTCACTTACAAAGATCAAGTTACAAATGAGGAAATACGAGAGAGAATTACAACAGCAATATGAATTTTGAAGACCTCTTGGCAACTGTAAAAAGAAGGAAACTCGCTTGGTACGGTCTATCGAGATACAATGGTCTTACAAATACAAACCCCCACGGAAAGGTGCAAGGCAGACAACGAAAAGGCCGTCCCAAAAAGAGGTGGGAGGACAACATAACAGAATGGACAAATCTCCGACCAGAAGAGGCACAGGAAAAGTCCGCTGACAGAGAAGGGTGGCGTGGATTTGTTTGTGAGGATGTTTTCATGTGTGCCCCAACGACCTCACTGGTTATGGGATGAACTGACCTGACTTGTCCTGACTAGCGAGGTGATGGATCGACGTGATCCCTGTAGTAATGAGTGACATGCAGATGAGGCCAAGCATACTACAGCCTCCTGGAGGACTCCGGTCCATCTTCATCAGCACACTCGGGATGTGAGGAAAGCTACAACAAACCGAAACTTAACGCCCTTCTCAGGTCGCACCAAAGAGTAAATCTACCTCATTGTGGGTATTCAACATTAAACAGACATGGTTACTTAACATTTAGGTAAAAAGTGCGATCAGTCAGAATGCTTGGAATGCATTGCCACATGAGGTAATTGAGGCAGGAGTAATTAGTGCAATCCAGAATAGATTGTATGGGCATAGTTTTTAGAGCAATGAAATGTAAATGAAACTGGTTATATTCTAAATCTGCTAAGTCTTCTAAACCAGTATATAGACGTTGTTAAGTTTTTTTTACAACCATTCATACTGTCATTTACAGGGCTTGAAAAATGTTAGGGTTGCTTACCAGTTAGTCTGGTCGGATTACAGTCATGCAATTTATGTTCACAAATTTAAGCTAGACACTAAATCACCTATATTTCTACTTAACAATGCGTATAAAACCAAAATATATTGTATTACGAGAATTACACAGTATTAATCCATTTCTTCTTAAGAAAAACGCACTGCTGTCAGAGGCGCAGCGTGTGTGTCCTTGGACATTCTTGGTAGTTTTAGCACCGTAGTACCATTTATCGATATCGTAAGTTTAAATTGTGGTAGTGGAGGTCCATTTAGAATCATCATCGTAAACTAACTTATGTACAATCTATTCCAACAGTAATATATTTAATAATCGTGCCAGAGTTGTTATGTAGTGATGATTAAAAACGTAATTAACGATTAAGCAGACGATCACTTTAGTCCAGCCCTGGTCATTCACGTCATGCGTGGAAACTTAAAATGCTACTCTGTCCTCTGCCCACCCCCAACACCCCAAACCCCCACCCGCACCTCCATAGGTAAAATCTAACGCCTAATTTCTCATTACATGCCTCATCCCAACAGTTTTACAACTACTACCTTGTCCATTCCTTCCTGCCCCGTTTCACCATCAATTGTGGGTTGTTTAAAATTGTTGAATACTAGGTATTCCTGGCTACACAAAAAACTATGCCTATTAACAGTTGAACAGAAGAGAGCAGGTCGTGGACTTCAGACTCCGCACAGGCCACAACAGACTGAGGTACCACCTATTCAATAAACTGAAGATAGGTGGCACTGACGAATGCACTTGTGGTACAGGGAAAATGACCGCTGAACATCTGCTGCAAAACTGCCCGATATACGAGGACCAGAGAAAGCACATGTGGCCATCACAAGTGGCAACACTAGACAAGTTCTATGGCAGTGCCAACAACCTCAGGATGACCGCTGCTTTCTTCAAAAAAATACAGGTTGACGACTGACAGCGTACGAAAAAGAAGAAGAAGAATACTAGGTTTTCACGGTTTCGAATGAGTTCTCCGGGATTCCGATGGGGTTTTGATTGGGGTCCGTCCTGCCTGTGAGTCAGAGCTTCATCGTGAATGGCGCGGTGGCTGCTAAAATACGAGAACACCTAAGGCAGGGGTGACATCAACATTTATTACATTTTCAGCGAAACAGGGTGGGGGAGGGGGTGTTATCTACATGAAATAATCATACCATGAAATGTGAGGGGTG